>KZ651053.1:2856-40877 GCA_001010745.2 Gerris buenoi | reverse complement strand
CCCCCCCCCTCCCTTGTTTCAAACAAAATATTTCTAAATAAAGAGACACGGTTCTCCAACACGAGGGGGGTTAAATAGGGAGTCAACACTGTTACTAAAACCTCCTTTTTTCCATCTCAAGAAAATGTTCTCTCCTTGTATTCAAGAGATCCAAATACTCAAATGCTCCGGTCTAAATTGAAAGAACAAACTCCATTCCTTTCTTGTAACAACATCATATAAATTTGTGTGAAAAACACTTTTCCAAGGTACTTCCTAACCTTTTCTTAAACAAGAATAGGTAATATAAAGCGTTTATAAGCTAACAGGTACTCACACTACTTTAACAGGCGACTAATTGAAATGAGAAAATTAAAACCTAGTGGTATAATTTCGTTTTCGATTTTAATTAAATTCCAGTATATACCTTGGGCGAAATAGTTAATTTTGGAACCTTTTTAAACACTCTTAATCTTCAAGAGGAAAAAAAGTAATTTGATAGCTGCTTGGATTTAAGAAGTAGCAATCAAGTTAACAACAAAATAAAAAATAAAAATAAAAAATAAAAAATCAACCAACGAAATATTATTTTACTACGTATACCGGGATCTATTTAAAAAGTAATTATACAACTATAGTCTATAAGATTAGAGTTGGCACAATCAACAGGTGGGAAAATTTTGAGGGAAACGATTTTATTGGTCCCCCGTGTTGAATGCAACTTCAGAAAAAAATGCTCTACTCTACCCCTGTTCCACCGATTTTCCCTTTTTATAACCCCAAAACTACCTCCACATTTGTTTTTTCCCGCCTTCGATTGTGCCAACTCTAATCTTATAGACTGTAGATAGGTTTACCAATAATAAATATATATTTAAAAAAAATCGGGTACGGGGTACCTCGGAACTTTTCCTCACTTCAGAGGCCACTAAGTGCCTCTCCACCTCTCCTGCTGCGAAGCAGCATTTGACGTGGTCAGTACTTGGATGGGTGACCGTTCTGAACTAATAAAAAAACCATATTTTTAATACCTATATTTTATTTAATTGTTTGAAGTTTGGCGGTATTTTGATAGTTGTAAACAAACTTTGACGTCATAAAAATCATCGCAAAAATAAATAATTATATTCCCTTATAACTTTTAAACTAATTAATGGAATGTCATCGTATTATACTTATTCCTTAATTTTCCGGTTCCAACGATATGCTACACGTCAAAATCCTATTTATACTTTCGGTATTAATAACCATCAAAGTTTACAAATTCAAAATTTGATAACTTCAAAATGGCGGCCAAAATCAAAATGAAATTTGGTGGGCTTGTTTTTCATATACAATGAAGTACATTCGTACCCAATTTCAACTCGATCAGGGGCATTTTCGATTTATTACGATTTTTTTTAATTTTTGCTGACTCAGCAAACTGGGTTCAAGATGACGGAAAAAGATGATTTTCCGGGCGGCACCACTGCAGGTAAGGACTGATTTTTCTACCAAGTTTCAACTCTCTATAGGTTAAACACCTTGGGCGCTACGATGATAACACACATACATACAGACGTCATGCTGAAAACCACTCAGGAGGTCTTAAAAACACCTAACACGGATACTTCCGTTGAAATCTCGAAAAAAAAATTTTAAGTGAAAACAATAATTTTCCTACTATTAGTAGTGACGAAAAGTAATAACCGACATTTGACTTAGAAAAATATAATTACACCTCACTACGTGTTGACTTATAAACATGGTGTTAGATATAGTAGCGTCTATGAAGGGCAGCTTAACGAATATTTAACAAAGCAGCTTTCATAAAGCCATCCATCATCAGTGCCGATTGCGGAAGAAATAGACTTACATTAATAAAAAGAATAACTTAGAGGAGCGTCTACTTCACGATCAGAGACTCAAAGATCCCCTCTCTCTAATTCTTTTTATCAATGTAACTCTATTTCTTTCTCAATCGGCACTGATGATAGGCTCACAACTTTTTGGCACAAGATTTGGCTTATTTCTAACATTTTTACGTCCGATTTCAAAAATTATATCCGTTTCAGACGTCAGTGAATATTTTTGGTCTCGTGTTTGTCTGTCGGTCTGTCAGTCAACATTTTTGCGAACCTCCATACCTTAAAAAAACTATATAATTGTGTAAATTTAATAAAATTTGAATGGTAGGTGATAATTAACTCACTGTTTGTCCAATATTAATTTCAACTATCTGCCCAAATTTAATATTTCTTAAAAATATTATTGATACAATTCTCTATTAAGAAAAATCCAAACATCTATTTCGACAAAAACATTGAGGAAAAATTCAAGAGTATGTAGAAAAGAATAAATATTTGTGGCCACCACGAAGAGGGAGGTAAAAACCTTTATCGTATTCCAACAAAAAAAGTATATATACTCGTGAATATAAAAGCATTCTCTACTTCAGACAAATTCAATAAAAATCTTTTAGTTCACTGTGGCGCCGTGGGATACAAACATATTTGCAGAAGGACAAACCAAATGGATATGACATAGGGAAAGCTTAGGTTTGAGCTTCGATCTACTGACGGATTTTGAAAGGATTTTTCTTAAAACAATATAGATAATACTTAAAAGCATTATATGAAAAATAGCATAAGTATAACTGATGGATTAAAAAGAAATCAATATTTTCAGTGTTTCATTTACATTAAGCCACTCTAGAAAGTGACATGGCACAAGAACTACATCAAAATCAGATGATTGGAGATGAAAATCATGGAGAAAAAGACTACGTCAAAGATTTTAAGAATCCCGATGATTTGAAACCATTTGCAACAGTCAGCTACAAATGGCAGTTTCGTAATGAAGAGCTCCCTTGAAAATTATCCCTGATAATGGGTTCAAACTAAATCTCTCTTCAAACTAAATCTCTCTTCAAACTAAATCTCTCTTCAAACTAAATCTCTGACGCTGTTTCCTTTGCTACCAATGATACTTTCGACTATCGTAATGAGGAGATCTCTTAAGAATTATCCCCAATAATGGGTTCATACCGTCGGGATTCATTAATCTCTGATGCCATTTTCTTCGCCCCCCCCCCCCTGATAATTGGTTAAAAGCATCGGGTTTCACTAAATCTCCGACGCTGTTTCCTTCCTTACTATTATGCTGTCGTAATGAGGAACTCCCTTGAGAATGATCCCTATAATGGGTTCATAACGAAGGGATTCATTACCTCTGATGCCATTTCCTTCGCTACTAGTGACAATCTCGTAATGAGGAACTCCCTTGAGAATTATCCCTAATAATGGGTTCATAACGTCGGAATTCATTAATCTCTGATGCCATTTCCTTCGCTATTAATGACTCTCTCGTAATGAGGAACTCCCTTGAGTATGATCCTTGACAATGGCTATTAGTGTTTGGTCATCAGTTTTTTTTTTTTTTTTTTTTTTGAACATTTACCGACTGTTACATTCCTTCTAAACAGGTCAAAGAATGTTTACTTGTAACATGGTCACAACAATAGGTTATACAGGGTATATTGATTATAAAATCCTTTAAAATGGTAATCATTGTAATGAACATGAATCAAATTGAATATAATTCACAACAGAACTATTTCCTCTAAATGCATAGACATTTCCCCCTTTATATAAGTCCATCCGATAAATGTACGAGGTGTTTAGCTAACCACCTCTGAATACCTAAAACATGTCTATAATATTGTAACGCATTGAATACAATTGATACATTTATAAATACTATTAATATTGTTAAATATTGCTAAACTTATATACAACGAGACCTAGGAAACTATTCGTATCTAAGAATTTATTTGAAAGTGATTATAATTTAAAAAAAAACAAAAAAAAAAACTAAGAACAGAGTAGAAAAATGGAAATATCAAGAAAGCTTGGTTTCTTGAATATCTAAGAAAAAAACCTTGGGAAAACTATGCTTGAAAAGAGCCATTATAATCCACTAAGTTTGATTATAAGCACGACTCACTACGTGCCAGAAAAAAAAAATAAAAGAATATCGTAAAGAGATAAAAATATTCTTAATAATATTAAAATTTTAAAGTTGGAAAAATTCTCTTTTCCTCTTTCATTTTTTAATTATGTGACCGTTATCATCGTTGAATTAAAAAAGTTTAAATTAGTGAAAATCCAGGCTTTGCGATTAAACTCAATATTATAAGGGTATGGGGAAAAAAAGCAGATTTCTCAGTTGTAGTGCAGAATGGAAACTCAGGGATGCAGGGTTCAGTTGTAGCAGTCCCATCTTTCTCTTTTCTCCTAACTACTAATGCAAGTGAGGATCTAGGCATGCCAGAGGGCTTTCAAAACTATAATGTAATGCTAGATATGGCAGCGTCTATGTAGGTCATCTTAAAGGAATAACACATACTGTTTCTCCACGTAAATTAAAAAAAATTGTTGCCAAAGCAGCTTTTAGCCTTCAAAAGACAATCATCAGTGCTTATTGCGGAAGAAAAAATCTCCGACGTGAAGTAGACTCGCCTCTCCTCTCGTAACTTTTTCTTCCACAATGGGCACTGATGATGATGGACTTTTGAAGGCTGAAAGCTGCTTGGGCATAAAAGTTTTTTAATTTACGTGGAGAAACAGTTTGTGTTATTCCTTTATAAATGTAATGGATGATGTAATGATGGAGAAGTAAGTGTTTTCGCTTCGTCAGTTGTTTAAACCTTACAATTTACATGGGCAAAAATATAGACGCCACTCGAATAAAGCTACCCATTCATAACATGGCGACGCTGGGTAAAAACCGATCAGGGGGCCTTGTCCAGGGATTGAACCCAGATTTGTGTCACCATCTAAGATGTGAACACGCCTGATGTTGTTAAACCCCTTTAAAAGTAATATCAACTAAAACTGAAATCAAAAGTAAGAAAATACAAGGGTAAAACACTGGATATCATCTAGTTTTGTTTATTATTCGTTTCTAGCTTAGTTAAAGTCAATAGAAACGTATAAACTTTGCTCAGTCTGTTTACTTAAAGGAACTACAGTCTGTTTACTTAAAGGAACTACAGTCTGAAACATGCTCTATTGGCATGCCTCGGTCATTTAGGGTTAACCACTTAGTAAGATGGGCTGGCTTCCAATACATTTCTCATATCGAACAAAATCGATACATATCAATAAACATAACGACACATCCAACTTTGGTATTACGCCCAATGTTTAATCACATATCTATGAATATTTAACTGCAACTGATAACAAAAAAACAAATAAGAATAATCGATAAGTCGGTTTTTTTATCTTTCCCCAAATATGTAGCTTAAAAATAAACCTAGAATATCTGAAACGAAAACTTTGCAATGAATTAAAGTTCTTCAATACATTAAAACTTTAACGCAAAATCTATTCTCCAAAAGCTTTCCCACATCCATTAACTATTTTAAAATTAGTTCAAATAAATTATTACAATTTCTTTATTTTAAAAATAAACAAAAAATTATGTTTAAAATAAAATAATATATAAATTTTTAGATCAACCAATTTCATCATTTATAATATCGAAAACAAATATAAATAACAAATTTTATTAACAATATACTAGAGATTGAGAAAAAAAAATTAAAAATTACAACTTTAATTCGACCGATAATTAAGGCTTGTGATTTACAGTTATCCAAGTGCTGTGTCAATAAAAATCTCATTTAAAACGATAAAGATTAATTAAGCTTTATAAAAAAATTTATATGATTTAAATTCATTAATTAAACAATAAAATTTATTATATAGACTCATTTTAAATCAATGATTTATTACAGTTTCTCAGCTATTTTAATTTTACAAATACAATTAAATAAAGTATAGGTATTCTCTATGTACATATTTTGTTTTTATTTTATTTTATTTTTTCTTTTTGAAATTTAATGTTGTTTCATTTTTTAAGTTTTTGGTAGTATTCATACTACGTAAAGTTTAATTTTTTTTAATTCAGGACTAGGTATCGTTAATGACAGAGGAAATTATTCTTTGGTGTAGCTTAGTTGGCAATAGCACTATACTGGAAATCTAGAGGCCCGTGGTTCGAGTCCCGGCGCTGGAGTATTTTTTTCTCTGTCTGTCTCCCGTTGTTAATATTAATTGTAATTTCATTTTATGTTGTTTGAAATGGGATCAACCATGTTAAGTGTTACTTACTAAAGGATTGTTGGAACTAGTTTTTACTTTTCCTCTCCTTCTCCGAGGGTATATAGGGGAAAGTATTGTTTTTACCCAAAATTCCGTTTTGTGTGTTTTTAAGACGATTTGAGTGGTTTTCAGCTGGATATTTGTCTGTTTGTGCCACGCATAACTCCCACAGTTTTTAAGCTAGAGATTTGAAACTTATGAACGATGTTGAAACGAGTCAAGGATAACTAGTTGCAATAATTTAAATTGTTTTCATCTTGGAAATGTATAAATCAAGTCGGCAAAAGGAATGTCAAATTGATATTGCATTGGACATTGGACCAAACAAAATTTAAGGTGATTGGGAAGTCCGGGTTTAAATTAGGTTTATCCTTTCGATCGATAGAAAGGTAATAGAAGTTTGGGAGTTTAGGGAAACTAGAACTATTTCAGATAAGCTGGACGTGGTTAAAGTTCAACAGGTATGGCATGTTACTAGACGTGGTTAGTTGAAGTTTGATCCTCTACAGAAACATTGGGTTCCCAAGCTTCGGGTTATAGACTAGACAAGCAGTTCCCAACTTTGCGCACTATCAACATTTACCAACTCCTCGACAGCTATTTTCTTAACTCTTACCACGAATATTTCATATTTATCTCTAAAATACACAATTTAAACGGTGATGAGAGTGAGAAGATGGTTTAAAGTTTAAAGATTAAAATAAGACAGATAAGAAAAGGAGGAGTAGGTAGAAGGATCTCTTCCGCAGACTATATGAAAACATGTTCGGTTTTCTAATACCAACACCACTTTCTCCCCAACATTTAACAGAACTATTTCTATTAGTTGTGGAGAAGGAAGGTCTAAATTTACTCAGGAGGTTAAAAATATTAATATAGGGGCATCCGAATCCATTAAGATCAGACAAGTAGTTTTTAGAGATGGTAAGAGATGATGGTTTCATAATTAGCACAATGCTTAATCCTCGTCCAGACTACCAAACCGAACAGAGGAAACGAGCCGAACATTGGTCTCTGCGCATGCCAAGAGTGAGATGCGCAGGCGCACTTTAGACTGGGCATGCTCAGACACCAATGCTTCGTTTTCAGTGTTCGGTTCGGCAGTCTGGACGAGGCTATACCGTTTAAAGTCTATACTAATTTAAAAAATCGCTCATAGACGTAATCGATGTGTAAATCGATCTGAGTATAGACTCATGTCATTATACTTTGTTATTCTGACGGCGCGGGGAAAAAACCGGGAGGAAAGCCAATAAGAGCTTGAGATTTTGGCGGGAGTCGGTCGGGCCAACCAGGCAAACAAAAATTTCACTGGATAATCTTAAGATAACCGCCTAGAGGTTCCCCCCACCCCTCACATAGGTTGGCTAACCTGTCAAGATTTATAAATCATAAAGGCAAGAGTATAACTTTCTCTTATAATCTCGGTCCCAGATCCCAGATCCACATTCTCTTTGTATGAAAAAGTAAACAAAGTAAAACAATATTGAAATATTTAATAATCGGGGGAAAATCAAATACTTTTTGTCAAATATAGGTTGAAAAGCATTAAAATCATTAGAGTAAATAAAAAAGAACGCGAGAAAGCCCACCGCACTAATTGGCAGACTATTATCCTTTCGGGTGATATTGTGAGATAATAGAAAATATATTGGATTGCGGACTGCATTCACCCTCACTAAACGATAAAAATGCAGAAAAGTAATTCTTGGAAATATATGTATTTGAAATATTAACAGTTACTCATGTTCAAAATCATATGTATGCAAATGTTATATTAATACTCGTAGATTTAATATTACTTCTTTCATCGAGTATTTGATTCATCATCATTGAGACAGTATGAGATTAAAAAATTCACGATGAATGGAAAATAATAAAGTAATAATATTTACTCGAAGGCAAAATAAATATGTGGGTGGCTACATTCACTAGAGGTTATTATAGGACAGGAAATTCTATAGCATGACCCAATTTATGAAATTCAGTTATAAAGAAAATATCGGAATTATGATTTATATTCTTCAAAATATTTAACACTGGAAAGACTCATTACGTCCACGCTCAATCAGAAATTTATTCAAATATTTTGTTCAATTTTTAAATTTTTAACGATATGCCTTCTTTGAAAAATAAAAAATGAATTAATGATTTTGATCAAAATTATAATTATACAGATCATATTTGATTGCTAATTGGTCATTAGTATATTTTTTAGTAAGAATGACGAAAAAAAAAATTAATTCACTTTTAAACACAAAAATAAATGTACCCTTTTAAAATAATTTAAAAAAGTACGATATAAAGAGAGGATTATACATCTAGAAAAAGAGTGGAGAAGTAATTAATTCCAGAGGTAGGATTAAGGTTGGTTACACACAAAACCAAGCCAAACAAAATTGTACGAAAAAGGGTGTTTTGTTTTTTTTGTGGTATTATTCTTCACCTAGATTTTTTAATAATACTCTCTTGTAAAGAGAACCCACCCATATGAATTCGGTTTTCCATGTAATGTATGTAAATAACCCACAAAAAAAAACCTAACAGTGAAAAAAGGGCCATGTTCCAGAACCCTCTCCCAAAATAGTCAGGCAATCAAAGTAATGATATCTAATTTTTGGCCAACTCTACTCTTTTTTTTAACATAACATAAATTCACTCCTATACCTTTATTTTTATTTTTTCTTTCAATTACACGGCTATATACAAATGTACCACATTTTAAGTTTCTAGCTATTCTAGAAGTCGCTTATAAATTTGGATGATGATTGTGTGAGTCAGTCAGTCAGTAACAAAAATACAAACTCTCCCCTGTTGTAAAGGGTGAATGTTGGTAAAATTTGTATAGTGGCCTAAGCTACTTAGGCCTAATCTATGTTGCACATTTCGAAAGCCCATCGTATGAGGAAGCAGAGCTATGAGGGTGAGAAAAAACGGGTGAATTGGTTCAAGTAAAGATACATAGTGCATGCTTACTGGAACTTGGCCTTGAGCACTGCCATGCGCTCAGATCACTTTAATATCAAAGCAGGGGGGCCTGGTAGCCCGGTGGAGAGAGCGCTTGCCTTTCGATCAGGCAAGTAAGGCAGTATCGGGCGTGGTTAGTAGGACGGGGTGTCCAATTGACCTTGAGCTCTGGATTCAATTCCCAGACCAGGCCCTCCGCTCAATGTTCACCCAGCATTGTTTAAATAAATGGGTAGCTGCTCGAAAGACTAGCGTCACCAGGTTTCGGCCTGGAAACCATGAAATACACTCCGATTTCGATTTATATCGAATGAGAGTCATGGTTAACGACCAGACACTTCACTCAAAAAATGTGAGGTAGTTAGGTTCCTAACCCGGGTTTGTTCAATGGGCCCACATAAGTGGCCTGCGTCTTCGGGCGTAAAAGCCCCCCGGAAAAAAAAAAAAAAAAAAAAAAAAATCAAAGCAGCTTTCAGCCTTCAAAAGGACATTCATTACCAGTGCCTAAGGACAGGGTGATATAATGACATTACAATTTACGTGGAGAGTTCTTTTGAGATGACCCTCCATAGACACTCCTATATCTAACATTATTCTACACTTAGCAGAAATAGCATCTCAAAATGTAGTATATTCATGATCTAGTGGCCAATTGAAGTCAGTATAATTTCAAATCACACTAAATTACTACGCATCTTCAATTATAAGCTCGTTAGCTAAAGAGTTGAGCAAGCCCCGACCGAACTTCTCCGTTTTACAGTACCTCACCTAACAAGATTTCTTTATTTTGTATTTATTCTTTTTCAAAATTTTATAAGCAGCCATAAATGCTAATAACAGACGGGTATCCTCCATTGGGCAAATCTCAGAAGGTACTGTGGGATCTCAGGTGAACAGTCACGAGACTAATATAGTCAGGGACTCTGTTTAGGCTTCGCCTATTTTTGCATGTTCAGTTTTTCATACCATTTATAATTTGCATGTTATTAATACTATTTATTTGTAGCTTATTTAACGTACCTTGTAAATATAACTTAAAACTAGCTTTACACACATTATTAAACACTGTACACAACACTTCGCACACAATCTGCAGCCCGAGGGAAAAGATATGTTTATCTGGAGTTCGATTCGCCGTTCGCCGTATTTTCAAATGACAAGAAACGGGAAGGTTGCAAATAGGTTTACTCCAGCACGCAATCCATCCTCGGTCCACCAGGCATAATCCCCACCACACCACTTCAATCAGGGCTCAGCAACCCTAGCGGCTCTCAAGCGCTCGGTTTCAGTGCTGATTTAGCTAAGGCAGACCAGCTAAAACCTACCCAGGTGGTTACCTTAAAAATGCCGGCAGAGTAAGTACTTCCAGTTAGCTATTGTTTCATTTATATTTTAATTTATTATTAATTTGGCCATATTAAGCAACCTGCCCTCGCAGAATTTACGGAGCTAGACGTGCAGCACGGATTTCTACCGTTTTAGCCTTATCTGAGTGGAGTTTCGGTGTCACGGAGTTACGGCACCGTGCCCAGGCCCGTTTTCGAGACAGTGGACTCTCTGCCTTCTTCAACTCGGCTCATTTCTCAGGAAAACTTCACCATTTAGCTTAAGTTAAAGTATGGCCCGTCGCTCACTTTTATAGATTTTGTTACCACTTATATCTTATATTATTAGTTACCTCCGTGTTGTGCGTCTGCGTTACTTATTTGTTTAACTAATTATTATCTATACCTAGGTCCCTTGTTCCTGACTGGCGAAGTCCTGTTGCGTTTTTGTTTTATGTCCGTGTCCAGCCAGCCAAGGTAAGTCCCGTCCCTAACTTATTAACTAACCCCCTCTTATCAGCTTACTAACCGCTTGTGCCTTGTCTTTTACTAACTGCTTTTTATTTATTTATTAATTAGGTATATTATTATATTGTTAACGCTTTATTGTTATTTATACAGATTGCTATTGTTATACATTTATATATGTTTATTACCTGTTAAAATTTATACATATTTATACATTAATTATTTAATCTTAACATATTTGCTATTAACAATTGCCTGCCTGCTTTTTTCAATTATATATATTTTTTACACTGTATTTATTATTATTCAGTTAATTATTTATCGCACGCCTTATTTTCTCCCGGCTATAGCTTTCTACAGGGATTCTCTCCTCTGGAGTGCTAGCTTCCCTATTCGTCACCCATATACGAGTTACGCCTCCTATGGGCCGAAACATGGTCCTTTGGGCCGGATCTGAAAATAGGGCCTTCTAGCATTTGTTTTTATTATTTTTTTTAGGTTTTCAATACACGTTTGGTGTGTACTGGTCCCTGGTAACCCCTCTTGGTCTTATTTTAGTCTTTGCTACTCAACACCTTACAATAATTGTTGGTTTTCTTTAGNGTTATTTATTTGTTTAACTAATTATTATCTATACCTAGGTCCCTTGTTCCTGACTGGCGAAGTCCTGTTGCGTTTTTGTTTTATGTCCGTGTCCAGCCAGCCAAGGTAAGTCCCGTCCCTAACTTATTAACTAACCCCCTCTTATCAGCTTACTAACCGCTTGTGCCTTGTCTTTTACTAACTGCTTTTATTTGTTTATTAATTAGGTATATTATTATATTGTTAACGCTTTATTGTTATTTATACAGATTGCTATTGTTATACATTTATATATGTTTATTACCTGTTAAAATTTATATATATATATATATTAATTATTTAATCTTAACATATTTGCTATTAACAATTGCCTGCCTGCTTATTACAATTATATATATTTTTTACATTGTATTTATTATTATTCATTTATCAGTTTATTTACACGCCTTATTTTCTCCCGGCTATAGCTTTCTACAGGGATTCTCTCCTCTGGAGAACTTTGGTTCCCTATTCGTCACCCATATCAGAGCACGTCTCCTATGGGCCGAAACAGACTCTGAAGTAATAGTCTCTTGAAACTAGAGCCTCCGTGGCTCCTCGAAGTCTGAAGGTCATAAGTCTCCGAGACTTCTCCGCGGCTGAGACTGATAGTGAAAGACATAGTTTCTGAGACTCGAGTCTCTGAGACTCCTCAAAGGTTGACGCTCATAGTCTCCGAGACTTCTCCGAGGCTGAGACTCATAGTCAAAGACATAGTTTCAGAGACTCCTCCGAGGCTGAAACTAATCTCAATCGGAACCAGACTAGTCAACAAGATAAGGTTTTGAGACTAGATCTCGAGATTTAGTCTCAGTTGGACGTTGGACACGGACACATTCCTCAAGATATTTAAAATATATCAAGAGACCACACCTTTTCATAATGAATTTTTGAGATCTTGAAGACTACTAAAAACCACCGCAATAGAAAGATAGGTAAATTTTAAGATATGAGACCAAACAATTGTTCTTTAAAAGACAAATTGGTTGGTTAACTTTGTTTTAAGTTGGTATAGATGAGTATAAATATCCCATTTATAATAATATATCATGGGATAGGATATTAGGATGACTACATATGACCCTTAAGAAGAAAGACCTTACCTAGGGCCGGAAGAACTACAAGAACACTACTTTCACTCCACTTATCATTTCAATACTTTCTACTTCGACTTATTGTAGGACTTTGGCTGATAACCAAACTGCATCTTCACATTACATTTATTTGAAACTAATGTAATAAATCTTTGTCCTTTTAACACTCTAGATATGTATTATAAGGTGAAATATAGATAGAAAAACTGCCACTATTATAAAAAAAATAATAAATATGTATTATCATAAATAAGTTAGGTTGATAATGATAAATCTAGTTTGATAATTGAAAGCTACACAATCGATTATTCCCCCGTCACACATTTTGTATAAACTAAAAAGCTTATTTCAAAAGTATGAAATAATAATAGTGAATGTCACTGAGAAACCATAAGTAAAAAGTATACCTGCTTTAAGAGATGAAGTTGAAGTTAACAAAAATAAAAATGTTATTTGCGTTTTTCACATTTTAAAGATTATTGCAAATAAATTATAAATTATTACTACTTACATAATATTAATCTTAACTCACGATCTGACCGTGTCGGCCCGACCATGTCGGGACCCGATCTGGTCGGTCGTAGACTCGGCTACACACGTTCTCGACTTTGTCAGTCACCACCGTTCCTTCGTCGTGTTAACATAAAATGGCTCCNCGATGGTTCTGAATCCGCTATTGCGTCAGACCACCTCCAGCGGAATGCCGCAAAACGATATATGCATGAGGCTAATTCGTATAACTTTATGATTAACGAAGCAGCCTCAGCCAAGGCTAGTACCAGTGCTCTACCTTTTAACAGCACCACGATATGTGGATCGTCTAGAGCTAGAGCTAAATTACCTACCATCCCTTTAATTAAGTTTGATGGTGATCGGTCCAAGTGGACCCGTTTTAGGGACTTGTTTGAGAGTTTGGTTATTGGGGATGATGAGCTGAGGGACATAGATAAATTCCATTACCTAGTTGCAAGTTTAGAAGATCCCGCTGCATCTACCATTGCCAAGCTACCTATCACTGAGGCAAATTTCAATATAGCTTGGAAATCTATAAAAAATATTTACGACAACAAACGTTTATTGGCTGGCAATTATTTGGATACTTTGTTGGAACTGAAACCTCTTGCCAAAAAGCCATCTCCTGACGTGTTAAGTGGTAGGCTCAGCTTCCTCTCGGAGACTTTAGCCGCTCTCCAAATGTTAGGCATTCCTGCGCTTGATGAGTTTATTCTCTTCCAGCTATGTTCCCGTAGTTTAGACCCGGACACACGCATAGCTTTTGAAAGCAATAACACCAGAGAGTTCCCTAGCTTCGACAACCTCGTCGAATTTGTTCGTAAACGCTGCAATGCAGCTGAGCTAGTTTTTGCCTCCGGCAATAAATCAACTACCGAGCCCTCAGCAAAATTGTCTCCTTTTCAAGTAAAATCTTCTAAAAAGACCGTTCTAGTTTCTAATGCCCAACCTGCTAGCTCTAAACGTGGGACTAATAGAGCCACTAGTGACAAGCCTACTAAGCTATCCCCTTGCTATGTGTGCGGCGGACCTCATTTTATCAGTAAGTGCGTTAAATTCTGTAACGCATCGTTGGATGCCCGCAACCAATTACTTAGTAACTATCAAGGGTGCCGTAACTGTTTCCAGAACGGTCATCCCAGTCATTTATGTTCATCAAAGTGGAGGTGCAAATTCTGTAGGAACAAACACCACTCTCTCCTTCACCAGCCTGGTAAAGCTTCATCCTCCCCAACCACCAAACATGATCAAGTGCAGCCTTCCACTTCATCAAATAATAAGACTTCCCTCAGTTCGACCCTCTCGCAAGTAAATATCATGTTAGGTACTGCTATAGGTATACTTGGTTCAGACAAAGGGTCAACACCTATTAGAATGGTGATAGACTCTGGTAGTCACACCTCATTTGTCACACAGGAATGTGCTCAACGCTTAAATCTGAAGATTGAGCATTGTGACACTAGCATTTGGGGCATTGGTGAAACCCCGTTGGCTGGGTTTAAAGGGCAAGCTCAGTGCACCCTTTCCCCTATACATTCTAAAGCAACTTCGTTGGTTGTATCTGTCATCGTGGTAGAGAAAATAACTTCACCTCTTCCTGGGTTCGATACACCAGAGGAACATTGGGCTTCATATTCTGCTTATGAGTTAGCGGATCCCCAGTTCTGGAAAACGAGGCCAGTAGACTTCCTTCTAGGGTGTGACCTCTTCGGTGACATCTTAACTGGTACCATCATTACCATACATCCGGACATGCCCAAGCTGCTGGGCACTATATTTGGATATGCCGTTCTAGGTCGGATGGGTGATTTAGAGGAAGCAACGCATTTGTGTACTCTGCACTCTGGAGCTTCTAACCCTTCTACCTTAGAGTTAGACTTGCAGCGTTTTTGGGCGTTAGAAGAGCCACCAGTTGCAAAAGCCAAAAATCCCGAGGATGAACAATGCGAGCAGCTGTTTAGGGAAACCACGTATCGCCTTCCCTGTGGTCGCTATGTGGTACGTTTACCCTTCAAGTCCTCTAACATCCAGTTCCCGGGCTCAAAGGGTATGGCACTTCGCCGGCTTGCGCATCTTGAAAGTAAGCTGGAACGAAGTCCCACACTAAAGCTTAAGTACCATGAATTTTTAAAGGAATACTTGGACTTAGGTCACATGACCCTAGCCAAGCAGTCGGGGAAGATGTTCATCCCTCACCATTGTGTGGTAAAAGGTGAAGGACTGGACACAAAAATAAGAGTAGTGTTCGACGCAGCTGCTCGCACCTCCTCTGGATCCCTCAACGATGCCCTATGTACAGGTCCTAAGTTGCAAGCTGACCTTACCGTCATCCTTCTGAACTTTAGGCAACCTAAATTCATTTTTACTGCCGACGCTGTCAAGATGTTTCGACAGATACTTGTTCATCCTGATGACCGAGCGTTCCAACACATCCTTTGGCGATTTAACTTAGGCGAAGCAGTTCACGATTATGAGTTGAACACCGTGTCATATGGAGAGTCATGTGCTCCATACTTGGCTCACCGAGTAATACGACAGTTGGTCGCTGACGAAGGTGCCGAGTACCCACTCGCA
Source organism: Gerris buenoi (assembly GCA_001010745.2). Lineage (NCBI taxonomy): Eukaryota > Metazoa > Arthropoda > Insecta > Hemiptera > Gerridae > Gerris > Gerris buenoi. Next base: position 25,187 of record KZ651053.1, on the reverse strand, counting down.
GTCCACGCTTTGTCAGAAGACATGTATGTCGACGATATAGCCACCGGCGCGGACACCTTGGAAGCAGCCATCATGACGGCGCAACAAATTGTCACCCTTATGGGGAAGGGCGGGTTCAGCCTTAGTAAGTGGGCTGCCAACGACCCCACTATTTTAGATGCTGTCCAGAAACAGGATTCTGATCGTCCCGCCATCTCAGAGCCGATATCCCTCGAGAACTCCGACACCTCCTCCATAAAGATTCTTGGACTCCAATGGGATCCTCAGGCAGATGAGTTTATGTATTGTATCCGTCCTCCTCCCATTGTTAGCACTAAACGAGGAGTACTATCTGCAGTTGCACAGATATTTGACCCGTTAGGTTATCTCGGCGCCACTGTTGTTATAGCCAAGATGATCATCCAAACCGCCTGGAAGCGTCAATTAGGCTGGGACATTGCGTTCCCTCCAGATCTGCATGATCAGTGGAAAACATTGCTGGAAGAACTTCCTCTTCTAAGCGACCTTAGGATTCCACGTCGAGCTCTCACGGATAATCCTGTATTACTTCATCTCCTCATATTTGCTGACGCCTCCGAAAAGGCCTATTGTGCCACAGCCTTTCTACACGCCACATACTCCACTGGGGTATCCACAAATTTAATCATGGCCAAAACAAAGCTAGCCCCGGTAAAGACAGTCTCCATACCAAGGCTCGAACTCTGCGCAGCTTTACTGGCCGCTCGTCTATTTCAGTCCCTTGAATTGTTCTGCAAGCGACTGCCTCTGAGTCCCTCAGTCAAATTCTTTTCGGACTCAACAGTCGTGTTAGCTTGGTTAAGAACACCCACCTTCCGGCTAAAAACGTTTGTCGCCAATCGTGTGGAAAAAATAATAGAGCTTTGTCACGACAACACTTGGCACCACGTGATCTCGGAAGACAATCCTAGTGATTTAGGTTCTAGGGGAGTCTCTCCCAGCAACCTCTTGCATAGCGATCTCTGGTTCCATGGTCCTCCTTGGGCCAAACTTACACCCGAGCTGTGGCCCTTGCAACATCCCCCTACACTTCCCGATGAGATTCCTGAAACCAAGACCCCCGTTAGTGGCTGTCTGCTACTTACCGGTCCGACCGCTACTCCTCCGTTGATAGTATGGATGGAACGTTTTTCCTCCTTTTCACGGATGATCAACTCCTTAGCATATGTCCTACGATTTACCCACATTCGAAAAGGTGTCCTGTCGCAGCACAAAGGCCCCTTAAGTTTGTCCGAGATACGACAAGCCACTACGACAGCTATAAAAGCCATTCAGGCTTTCTACTTCTTCAATCGTTCAACCCTAGCAGCATCCAAGGACTTACATTCCTTTCCCAAAAATCTAGCCGGGTTACATCCGTTCTTCGACGAGGCGGGTCTGTTGTTAGTAGGCGGCAGACTAACTAACTCTCAGGCATCTTGGTCNTTTGTTTATTAATTAGGTATATTATTATATTGTTAACGCTTTATTGTTATTTATACAGATTGCTATTGTTATACATTTATATATGTTTATTACCTGTTAAAATTTATATATATATATATATTAATTATTTAATCTTAACATATTTGCTATTAACAATTGCCTGCCTGCTTATTACAATTATATATATTTTTTACATTGTATTTATTATTATTCATTTATCAGTTTATTTACACGCCTTATTTTCTCCCGGCTATAGCTTTCTACAGGGATTCTCTCCTCTGGAGAACTTTGGTTCCCTATTCGTCACCCATATCAGAGCACGTCTCCTATGGGCCGAAACAGACTCTGAAGTAATAGTCTCTTGAAACTAGAGCCTCCGTGGCTCCTCGAAGTCTGAAGGTCATAAGTCTCCGAGACTTCTCCGCGGCTGAGACTGATAGTGAAAGACATAGTTTCTGAGACTCGAGTCTCTGAGACTCCTCAAAGGTTGACGCTCATAGTCTCCGAGACTTCTCCGAGGCTGAGACTCATAGTCAAAGACATAGTTTCAGAGACTCCTCCGAGGCTGAAACTAATCTCAATCGGAACCAGACTAGTCAACAAGATAAGGTTTTGAGACTAGATCTCGAGATTTAGTCTCAGTTGGACGTTGGACACGGACACATTCCTCAAGATATTTAAAATATATCAAGAGACCACACCTTTTCATAATGAATTTTTGAGATCTTGAAGACTACTAAAAACCACCGCAATAGAAAGATAGGTAAATTTTAAGATATGAGACCAAACAATTGTTCTTTATAAGACAAATTGGTTGGTAACTTTGTTTTAAGTTGGTATAGATGAGTATAAATATCCCATTTATAATAATATATCATGGGATAGGATATTAGGATGACTACATATGACCCTTAAGAAGAAAGACCTTACCTAGGGCCGGAAGAACTACAAGAACACTACTTTCACTCCACTTATCATTTCAATACTTTCTACTTCGACTTATTGTAGGACTTTGGCTGATAACCAAACTGCATCTTCACATTACATTTATTTGAAACTAATGTAATAAATCTTTGTCCTTTTAACACTCTAGATATGTATTATAAGGTGAAATATAGATAGAAAAACTGCCACTATTATAAAAAAAAATAATAAATATGTATTATCATAAATAAGTTAGGTTGATAATGATAAATCTAGTTTGATAATTGAAAGCTACACAATCGATTATTCCCCCGTCACACATTTTGTATAAACTAAAAAGCTTATTTCAAAAGTATGAAATAATAATAGTGAATGTCACTGAGAAACCATAAGTAAAAAGTATACCTGCTTTAAGAGATGAAGTTGAAGTTAACAAAAATAAAAATGTTATTTGCGTTTTTCACATTTTAAAGATTATTGCAAATAAATTATAAATTATTACTACTTACATAATATTAATTAACTTTAATGATATATTATTTAAGATACGAAATAAACACATTATTTCGTGTACCAATTTAAAACTTAATCTGCTCTTCATTTTTAATTTTAATTTATTCATGTACGTACGAGATAGAGAGTATTGTGAAGACGCGAAAAATTTTGATGCATATTTAAACATTTTAGTCCCTGCAGCCCAAAAAAGTGGTTTTAAGGAAATTTCTGTCTTTACCGTCTGTCTGTCTATAGTCAGTGGAGATGCGCAAAGCCTTAACTATATAGGCCGACTTCGATGCTTAAGGCCCCTACTCACGATCTGACCGTGTCGGCCCGACCATGTCGGGACCCGATCTGGTCGGTCGTAGACTCGGCTACACACGTTCTCGACTTTGTCAGTCCCCACCGTTCCTTCGTCGTGTTAACATAAAATGGCTCCTACATTAAACAAACTGAAACTATTGTATTGTGACCCTTTGAAATTTCCCGCTTAAAAAAGCCAAATAGTAAGCAATTGATAGGCTTGAACCTTGGGCTCTAACTATCAAAACCAGCTGATTATTATCAATTTTTCCGACGACAGCGCTACACGCGGCCAAATCTTGTTACTTGGTTGCCCGACCTAGGGCGGTCGGGTGGCAATGCCCACCCGACAGCCGACTTAGTGAACCGACTACGTCGGGCTAGTGCCTCGACTACCCACCACCCGACCAAATCGGATCATGTGTAGGGGTCTTTAGAAGGGGGTTTTTAGAAGGGCCTTAGGGGCCTTTAGTTAGAAACCACAAATAAATGGACTGAAAGTTTATTAAAAGTTGCATTACACAGTTTTTTTTTTTTAACTAAGTAAAGAATAAAATATCTGCTTAATTGAAAAACCACAATTAGGAAATGTTTTTTTTCTGTGAATAAAACAACTGATTAAAACTGGTCTGAATTATTCAAATATTTGTTATTCTGGTTAATTTAACAAAGACAAAAAGTATTCTATTTATTTATTTATTTATTTTTTTTTTGTACAATTAGTACAAAATGCATGTTTATTTAAAACGTGTTTTACATAACATTATACCCTTACAGTTAAATTGAATAATAAATATATAATTCTATAGAGATGGTTCATTACGTTTGTTTAGTTTATTCATTAAATTAAATAGATAAACGTGGGATGATGTCATGAATTATTAATAATTAGTTAACATGAAATTATCATCTAGAGAAATGTTGTTGTAAATTATAGTTGAAATAACATATATAAATAGGTAAAGAGAGATATACCTTCATCTCGTCTGTCAACTAAGTGCCGGAGTTAAGGGATGGTCCTCATCCCTCGTTTAATATCCCTAATTTAAAATACACAACAAGTAGATGAATATTTACAAGAAATATTAAAGTGGTGACCTCTGGCGTTTTTGAAATGAAACTGTTTAAATAGGAGCAAAGGATGAAGACTAATATTATAACTGTTTCATTTTTCATTATACCACACATAAATTTAAATACAAATATAAAATTAGGATTTTTAAACTATTTAGTTTATAGTACCGTAAAAATTATTATAGTTTTTAGTAAGTAAAAATATTATCCTAATATGCCATAAAGTCATTATTGGTATACAAAATGTTATCTACTCACGGCAGCAAAATTAAGCATTACTTAACTATTTTTACGCTAAGTACCATTTCGCTTATTTGCCATTAAAATATTTAAACAAGGGAGGAAAGTAATTGAAACAGTCAGGGAAATATTTCATTATCTAAGCAGGAAAAGTACTGTTTTTCAAGTATGAGTCATTACACCTTATTTATTTTAATATAATTTTAGTTACTAAATTTATTACAAAGCAATGTCATATATTATTAATGTATCGATATGTTTACCAAAGCTTCCATTTTTCATCTAAATAGATTGAGTAGATAAAATATTGTATGTAACAATTTAATTTGTATATTTTTTTGTTTGCCTCGGTTTCGCCTCAGCAGTTAATTTTTCTTGACTTAATATAGTACTAGGAAGTTAGGATATAACAGGAGGTTGCTCGGTTTTCACTTTTTAATATTAAATTGAAATTTTTTGGGCATTGAATCCAGTGTAGCCATCAGTTCAGACAACCTTTACACCTACCCCTCTGAAGACGGTTGCTATAGTGCGCTTATACTGGCGAAATATATTATTAAAATTTAATCATATATTTCGCCAGTACAAGCGCACTATAGAAAACCGTCTTCAGAGGGGTAGGTGTAAAGGTTGTCTGAACTGATGGCTACACTGGATTCAATGCCCAAAAAATTTCAACTCTGTTTCACGTCTGATTTGATTTACATAAATGGTTATATAAGTGACAGGTTATAAACATAATTTTTATAAATGTACAGGTTATACATATTTTTGTTAGTATAGTTTACATTCTCATGTATAGTAATATAAGCCGTGTCCAGACTGCCGAACCGAACAGTGGAAACGAGCAGAGCATTGGTCTCTGCGCATGCCCAGAGTGAGATGCGCAGGCGCACTTTAGACTGGGCATGCGCAGACACCAAAGCTCGGCTCGTTTCCTGTGTTCGGTTCGGCAGTCTTGACACGGCCGGCAGCTATAGAAAGAAAGAGTATTGTTATTGCGCGAAAATTTTACACAAACGATTTAAGGTCTCTGAAGTAATATAAAATGTTTTTAAAAAATGTTTTTCTGTCGTCTGTTGTCGATTTAAATTCGAATTTAAGCATGTACATCGTATTCCATGTAATACGAAGTATTTATGTGTCGTTTTCATGTATTAATGGAAATAAATCTAAGTATGCTGAAAAACTAAAACGAAGTGTAAACAATTAGCAGTAAAACTTTTAAATGTTAAAAATAAATTAGATTTTATTGTATTTAAATGCCATATTACTATGTATTGAGTTTGTAGTACCGATTTTTAAGTAAATGTATTATAATCACAAAATTCAGTTTTAGTTTCAACGCACTTAATGTAAAAATATACCGCAAATATGAAACATTTTAGTGTAATTGTATGTTTATGGTTTCAATTAAAAATTCCATTTAATTAAGGAAATATACCAGGTCCAAATATGCGGGTCAAAAGAGTATTCGAAGAAGCCAAAATGTAAACTAGAATATTAATCTTTGTTACATTATTCATTATTGCATTTCATCTATTCCAATATGTCCCGGAGTTATTTTTCCCGCAATCTAAAAATGGTTACTTCAGCAGGTAATATCAGTGAATATGCATGTCCTCAATAATGTATGATTGCTAAGTTATTCCTGAATAATTACTTTGATTTGCAATTGCAATATCTCTTGTCTCTAAAAAACCAACCGTTCAGCAGTTATTGTTGTCAAAATCATTCAACCTTCTGTAATCTATTTAGTAATTTTGACTAATTTTAACTTTTAATATCACTTGTCACTAGGGGGTTTAATAATATGTACGAGTATAAGCGCTTTATAACACAAATATTTTTTTAGTCCGGGAGATAGCATGCAAAAAAGTGTCTGACTATCATCAAGCTAGAATGTTGTGTATAAGTCATAAGTAAATCTTTTGGTACCTTTTAAGATTATGTGATCGGCTAAGTTCGTCAGCGGGACATAGCTTGGCAGTAGAGGTTTGAAAAAGAAACAAACCCGCGGAAAGCAGCCATATGTACTTTATGGTGGACAATATATGTATTAGTTTAGTTAATCAAATATTACTTTAACTCAAACAGGTCAACTATTAAGTGACAAACTACCATCAACTTGATTTTTGACTAAACAATTTCCCACTCAAGATTATGAAAATCAAATTGTCCACCAAAAAGGGCGGGACATAGCGATCTCCACCGGTTTACATTTTTCAAATGCCTATTGTCAAGCTATTTCCCGCAGACGACCTTAGCCTATCACATATTCTAAAAAGGCACCTAAAGATTTATTTATATACAGAATTCTAGCTTGATGTTAGCGAGAGACTTTTTTGCACGCTATCTCCTAGACTATATGACAAGAGGTAAAAGTTTCAGAATAATTGGTTTTTTATACGAAGGGTTAATTCTATTAATATTGGTTATCGTTTATTGTAAGCAATTGGTCGAAACATCAGTCATCATTAAATTGTGTTTCGCCAGACCAATTCCATCATTTTGTTGCAACACAATGGATTTATCTGGTTTGTTTTGTGCAATAGGGAGTTTACCTAGAGAAAATATTATGAAACAATCATTAAGTGAGGTATTTAAAGAGGGTTTACCATTGAATGCACTACGAGTGAAGGAAGCAATGCTAAATGATAAAGATTTAAAGGGAATTGCACGTTATTCACATATCCAGACTGTCATGCTGACAACTCCAACCTCTCCGTGTCTACTCAATGATTGATCCATCCAACAACCAAGATTTAGCTGTCATTCATTTCTCCCTAGGATTTGTTTTCTCTCACGTAATCCCTATATATTGTCTGGTATAAAGAGGTAAAGTATTATGTTGTTTGGATACATTATAATAACAAATGTGTTTTTAACTGGATATCTTCATTTTCCTCGTTTCTTATGGAGTTTAACAAAAACCGATCAGCAATAGTCAATCATTTTTTTTTTTTTTTTTTTTTTTTTTTTGATTTTTTACAGTTACTGAATCATTTTTCATTTGGAAAGTAGGAAATAGTAGATTAATAGACGTGATTAGTTATTTTGTTAGCTATACAATTTTGAAGAAATTGATAAATTGTTAAGTAAAAAAAATCTAATATATTCCGGCCGAAAACAGAGTTAGTAACAATACAGCAATCATGTTTAGACAACTTCTTAGATTGAACAAAATTAAAAACGTGGTGCGTACGCTTCTGCGGGTAGATTCGTTATAAACAGCTTTATGACGTTTCGCTTCCACTACTGGAAGCATCTTCAGGGTTGTGGTGCATCGTGATGTTGACTCGAAGCAAACTCAAGGTGAACTGATCTTGAGTTTGCTGTGAGTCAACATCACGATGCACCACACCCCTAAAGATGCTTCCAGTAGTGGAAGCGTAACGTCAGATTTCAACCCCTTCGTGATGCGGATTTCACCGGAAACCCAAGATGTTTATAAAAAAAACAGTTTAATTTTTCTCATGGTAAGTAAATAAGTTGGTAATAAATAAGTTGAGACCTTTATAGGTGACAGCGCCTCCTGTTATTAATTACAACATATTAAAACTAAAACAAGTGTATCTTAGTATGATTACCTAGGTTCTTCTTAGAGATGGTCTTTTTCGAGAGCGAATTTTCGAAGAAAATTAAGATATTGCAATAGCTTCAACATTTTTGTAATGCGAATTTTTGAAAACATTTTTCATGGAAATCCGTTTCAGGCAATTCTGAATCGATCCCTAAATGTTAACACTTTTTTATGTATATAAGTAAATATGTGTCACTCCAGACGATATCTCCCCTTAGGATGCACTTAAAAATGTCAAACAAATTTTAAAATTTCACAATAATATCAAAAGAAAGGAAGGTTCGTTGACCAGAATTTTTGGAGTTCATTTAGGGGTCACATTTTGGCAATTTAGGGTAAAAAATAGCATAAAACCGTGTTTTTTTTTTCATTTTACCCCTCTTTTATATAAAAATATGATGAAAGTGTGTGTAAAAAAATTAGTGTACTCTTAAAGAGCTTTCTAACGATGTGCATCTTGAAGGGTAAATACTATTTTGACTTTTGTACCCCGTACCCGTGTGTATCTAAACATCTTTTTTTCACCCATCCAAATTCTAAACCAAAATTTTTCTATATTATCATAAGCCAATAATACGCAGATTTCTTTGAAAATTTGCTCATTAAGTCATGGTGCATGACTGGACTTTTTTTAAAAGTGAAATTAAAACATGGATAAAGTAAGAACATATCTTAAGCCATGAAAACATGAAAACCATATATGCAATATTAAAAATCGTACGACAAGCTCGAACAAAACATTTTTATTAACACAGTAAAACTGAATTGAAATCCAATAATGTCTAATTTAATCAATTTATTTTAAAACTCAATAAAAAACGTGTTTGACAGGCGGTTTCATAGGGGGCCGAAGGTATGGGCTTGAAGGGGCTAAGCCTCCCAAAAAATTTTGAGGAATTCAAAACAATTTATAAACTATGAAAAATCACAAAAATTGTAAAAGGAAAGGCTACATATACATTAACATAATATGACCCATACCATTTTTGTATTACTGATCGACAAAATTTGTCATTAGTTTAATAATAATAGTATATTTCCGGAAACCATATCCAGTGAAGATGAGTCAGAATGTTTGCAATGAAGCCAAGAAAACTGCATTTGGTGTAGATTTTTGTGTCAGTTCAAGATATATTTTGTATAAGTAAAATTATAAATATGTTATTATTTTGCTGAAATTTTTATTGTACATCTCTTGTTCTCTAAAACCTAATCAAAAGAAATCAAAATCACTCTGTCAAATTATTACTTCTTTATTTTTATTACGTTTTTAAAAACGATTTTTTGGAAGATATATTTTTCCCGCGGAAACGCTATTTTCTGTGAGGTGTCGCGAGGGTCGAAAGGATTATTTCATGGGTTTTCTTGGTTTCTGAGAGCTAGGTTGTTTAAAATGGGAAAGAAACAAATATGTATTTGGAAAATCAACCCAAAATAATTGCAAACCACACCAATATTGAACAAATAAAAACTCAGAAAACGTTCCCGAAAATAATCTATTCCTTAAAGTCGGTTGAAAACAAAAAAGAAATAATTGAAAAATGCCTAAGGTACTAAAGCATCAATTTTTGTTTCATCTTGGCGCAATGGTATAACAATTATTATTCGGTTAATAGCTTGGATGAGTTAGTTGGCTTGAATAAATACAAAGTTTAAATGAAACCAATTTTTTAAAATTTTGAGCAGCAGGCGCTTTTTAACTGCTACAAACGCCTGCTACTCAAAACTTTTAAAATTTTATTTCTTTTAACTTTTGAATTGTTTGACTTTAAATAAATCTGATTCCACCAAAGCCAAAGTTGAACGCCTTAAAATACTGCTCATTGTTTGTATCTAAAGTTTGTTTATGTAACCTACAGTTTTAATATGGATATGGAGACTTTGGCTTACTAAAGATATTTTCAATGAAATTCTTGGAGAGGATTTTAATTTGACATTATGAATTAGGCTTTGTTCTAACAAAATAGTTATATAATAAACTGTTATTTTTTTATACAAAATGCCTTAAAAATTTTTGGTGTAGGATTTTTAAAAAATTTCCGGGGGAGGGCAACCGGTACCCCCTGCCCTTCCCTGTGAGGGGTATTTAATACCCCCCCCTGTGGTGTTAGCCCCCCAAATATATTGCTCTACAGCCGCATATGGGCGGCTTACATTTAATTTTTCAATTAATCATATCCTTAATTTCGTAAGTTTATCATAAATATGAATTTCACAAGGAATTTGAAAAATACTTAGCCATTCTTATAACCTTAAATACTATGTTATAAATTTATGGGATATCTAAGATATTACGTTTATTATTATAAATGCAACGGTTTGTCATTTCTATTTAAGGCCTTATTAAACCATCTTCTTATTTTTAATAAATCCGTTGTATTTAAAAGCCCTTAAAAGCTTGTCAACACTTACCCGTGACCTTTTAAATATAGAATATTTAATGATTACTGTCTGTAAACTTTTAAACATTTTCCATTTGTTCGTTTTAGAAAGGTTCTTAAATAAGAGAAACACGTCCTGCTAATTACTATTACATACACTGTGTTAATTTGGTCAATTTTCATAACATTTCTGTTAACACCAACATTTTCATTATTATTTATTTTTTTAGAGTTTTTAAGAGGGAGCACTCCAAAAATTAAAATATTAAAAATTCAGTTTTAGATTTTGACTTGGGTTATGTTTTTTCCTAACATGTGTGCCAAATTTGATCCTAATAGACCAATAAGTTAAGACTCCACGTTCCAAGTGTTCGCCGAGAGTACGGACAGAATTTTTTTAAAAATCCCATTTTAACTTTTAGACTCAAAGAGCCTTAAAACGTGTCCATCAAAATAGAATTCAAATCGCAATACTTTCTATAAATACTACGTATATATGAGTACTGGAAAAAGTGGAATTATAAATTCATCTGATAGCATCAGATTTTAAACAGTTCATCTGATAACCATAACTTTTAAACAGTTTTATTTGTAAGTTTAAATGAAATATTAGTTGAAAAATAACTAAATTAAATCTATAGATAGAATACATAAATAGTATTATAATAATGTGGATTTTACTTCCTCTAGTTCAAAGAGAGAAATTAATAAGTAGTAATCATCATTTAGTTAGTTTAATGAGATCATAATGTGGATTTTTCTTCCGCAGCTGAGAGTAGCAAATGTATGTGTTCGACACATCAAACATATATTTTTTAAAGAGATCGCATTGTGGATATTTCTTTCACAGATGAGAGTAACAAATGTATGTGTTCAACACATGCATTACGCTGACCTGGAAACCCCACATAACAAACATTACAAAGAAAATCAGACAACTATCATACCTATTCTTACACATGAGAAATTACCTGCATCTAGAGTATCTAATGCAATGTTATTATGCTTTTGTTTATTCCATCATACAGTACGGTATTGTGGCTTATGGCTCTACTTCTGAAACAAGTTTAAAACAACTGACAATAGCCCAAAAACAAATTATTAAAATTATACTTAAAAACCCGCGAAGTACGCCATCGTCTCCGATATTTCAGTCACTGGAAATTCTGAAAGTGAAAGAAATTTTCGAACTGGCAGCTCTGAACCGAATACACACTGGCAAATTCACACACGACAAAACAGAACATAACTATGAAACCAGAACGACACAACAACTAACCTTCCAACCACCTTACATGAAAACTACTACAGGACAGAGACAATGGTACTATATAGTGGCCGGACTATATAATCAACTACCTAATAACATACGAAAAAATATTCATAGACCTTGTTTTAAACAACTAACAAAACATTATTTACTCGCTGAGTACAATGATCAATAGGCAACTAATAATGTAAACAACTGAAAATAAAATTTCTAATCAAACTAATCTTTTAGAATATTTAATCTCTTTACGCGTAACAACACATTACAGCACTATCTAATAAAATCTTTATTTATTTAGACATCTTACTACCTCCATTCATATTTCAATAATTATAGATAATTTAAATGTGCTGAACAGACTGACTTCAGCACAGGGCATCCACCCTCTAGTGGAAGTTATTATTCCTAAATGTAAGAATAAAAAGAATTGTAACTTATATGAATAAAGGAATTTATTATTAAATAAAAAAAAACAAAAAAAAAAAAAAAACACACACACATCAAACAATATTGTTAGTGAGATCATAATGTGAATTTTTCTTCCCGACTAAAACATTAAACAAATGATTCATAGTGAAGGAATGATGCTACTGTTTATCCTTTTTAAAGTTTACTTTATGCCTCATTGTGTAATGCATTCTCATAGTCATTTAGTCATGAACTTTAAGATAATATAGTGAAGAATTTAGTCTACAAGCCTGCGTTTACTAAACAAAATATTTCGTATTGCATTCTGTTAAAAAAATATATATATATATTTATATATATGTATAAACAAAAATAAAATACCCTCTAACATTATGTTAGAAGATTCTTTTAACAGATGTCTATATCTTAATGTGTTATTATCGAATCTTTCACCTTGAGATTTCGATAGTTACATCTATCCTTAAAATTTTCAATTTCTTTGAAATGACCGACGCTTGTCACTGGGGAAGTGCGCTTGGGGCCTTCCACTTCTAAAATGATTTACCGTATTGCATCGAGTAAAATACGCACCCTGTTTCAAAGGGAAAATCTTCAGTTCTCTTTTTTAACAACTTGTTTAGATGTCAAATTTAAGCAGTCTACCATGGATATTGATGGAATATTGAATCTTTATTTAGATTTAAGGCAGCGAAATAGCAAGGTTGGATTTGAAAATAGAAAATCAAAGCTAACAACAAATAAATAGGTACAACTAAACCCCTTTGACCCAAAATCTTATCAGAAATTGAACACAATTCAAATTCCAGAACATGGATGAAGTAAATGATGAAGTAATTCAGAGAATTGGAAATAAATAGTAAAAGCAAGATCTCAGCGGTACTCTTGAAAGAGAAATGCGTATAAAAAAGGTTGTTAGATATGTTTCACTTGAATACATCTATTATAAGATGCACGACGAATATTAGACGCATCACAATTTCCGCGATGCAAAATCGGGGAATAAGGTACGTCTTATATTCGAAGCAATACGTAATTTAAGTGTTGGAATAAAAAAGTCTCTCCACGCATTTTTTTACGTGGAATTTAAAAGTTTTAAGAGTTTTTACGTGGAGTTTAAAATTTTAGTGTATTCAATAGGTAGCGTCAGCAAAAACAAAATCTACAAACAACTTTTAGTCTAGGGTGCATTTTTTCTAAAAAAAACTGTGGGTTTTTTTTCAAAAGTTTTGTTTGGCATTCCATTTTAGTTTAGAATTTTTTCCTTTTTTCTTTACTTATGAAGTATACATACATACTATAATAAAGAATCACAGAGGAATACAAGTTTTAATAAATGTGAAATATTGTGCTTTTGCTATTAGGCAAGACCATTAGACCAGATGCTTCACGAATAAAGTTATTTGGACCTATTTCAAATAATAATAGAAAACATCACTAACCGACAGAGTAACACTGGTTTATCAAGCTCAATGAACTATTGTAATAAACTTCTATGTTTTAAACTACAGATAAAGTTGTTTGTCTGTCTGTTTTTTCTAATAATGATCTAATGTTACCTCAAGAGTTATAAATAATTATGTGCTCAGATGTCTTAAATACAGGTATAGCTACTGGCTCTGCAATATCAACCAGCTTATGATTCTATGTTCCAGAAACAGTTTTTAAAGAAACCAGAAACATTCCGCGTCTAATTCAATTCTTCTGGTACAGTGATGTAGCTCACTGTAAATATTTCTTTAAAGAGATTTAGCTCTATCCTAATAATAGTATTTATTAAAAACAATATTGCTTTTATTTGTAATTTCAGAACAGATAGTTAAAAAATAATTATATATTTATTAATAATAAATTAAATACTGTTCAAGGACTTATGTTAATTTATTAGATACTATCTTTGCTTTCTTTTGTTTTGGGCCAAAACATTGTTGTCTTTGAAATAGAAGAGTTGAGAACTAGATTTAGAAAGTCGGTTTGTTTGTAAGCATTTGCGGTATTCTGTTGTTTTTGGGGATATTCCGAGGTGGGCGGGTTAACGATTGGAAATAGCCGCGATCTAGAGCTAGAAGGAATGACCGTTTAACTATGTTCATTTTACAATGGAGAAAAAACACCGCTACCTTTTAAATGTTAACTACTGTCTTTACAGGAATAACTCAAAAGATAAAGAACTTCTAAAATACAAAGATAAGTGTTACAGAATTATTTAGTTTCTATAGATGCTAGAAGGTCGTCTAATAGGGTCCGTAGTTTGACACTACATAAAAGTCACATACACGAACAAGCTTATTTGATGAAAGTTTGACGCCCTGTGTACACCACATCAAGCCATTCAACTCACAAACTTCACCCATACACCGTCAAACTTGTTTGATGAAAGTTTGACCAGTAAGTTGGACGCCCTATGTACAACACATCAAGCCATTCAACTCACAAACTTCACCCATACACCGTCAAATTTACTTGCCAAACTTGTATGACCAACATTGGACCCAGATTTACTAAGTCTTTTTGATTATTTTGGTTCATACGATTTACCTCTAAATATTTTAAAATCTTTTTTGTAACACGTAACACCTTTTATGTAAACAAATAAACAAAATAAAATAACTTTATTTTTCAACTCATAAAAAATAATTTTATTTTTAAACTCACGAAAAATAATCTTAAGAAGTAAAATGTTTATGAGAGAATGAGTAAATGAGGATGAAAAGTAATTTTACCCCCAATTTAAAATATTTATACAAATAAAAAAGTTATATGTTAAGGCAAAATATTTAGTACTCCAATTTGTTTTAAACCTTTTAAATTTTTTTTATCTGTTCAGATTAATTACCTACGCTTACGTATTTAATTTATCTTCCTTAGAAGATAAATTAATGTCTGAATGTGAAAGCCGTTGCCATTAATTAATTTCTTAGTCCTGATGTATGAACATCTTTAGAACTAGTACTATTTATAATCCTTACACTCTTAAGGTATTTTTTTAATAATTACTTTTAAAATAATGCAAAGCCGTTCGTTTAAAAGGACATTAATTAACCTATTATGACAAGTTGCCTCAGCTGCACAAACTCAACCCAAATCCATGTTGTAAGCAATGGGATTATGGAATTTTAGATACCTGAACACAGTAATGCATTTCAGGTAAATAAGGGAAAACGAGATAACTCAGATATCTGTCTCATTACATGTGATTAATGTCACAATCATTCCCTTATTAAGCCATTTTCCATTACTCTCAATGCACTCAAATTGTTTTATTGTGTTGATACATTTATGAGTTTGTAAATGTAATTATCCGTATAAAACTAGAGATTTCATCCATTTATATTATTGTAGTTGTAATAGTGTCAATATGTAAGTTATGAGATTGTTAAATGCCATCCTTATAAAACTTGATATTTCATTCATTTATATGGTTGTTTTAGTGTCAATATGTAATTTATGAGTTTATAAATGTAATTATCCTTATAAAACTAGATATTTCACTTATTTATATGGTTTTTGTAGAGGTAATAAGTATAATTTATGAATTTATAAATGTAATTATCCTTATAGAACTAGAGATTTCATCCATTTATATGGTTGTTTTAGTGTCAATATGTAATTTATGAGTTTATAAATGTAATTATCCTTATAAAACTAGAGATTTCATCCATTTATATGGTTGCAGTAGTGTCAATATGTAATAATCTTTTATTTGATATTAGTAGTAGTAGTAGTAGTAGTCTAGTACTTCCTACTAGAACGGGTAGGACGAACCACATGTTCGAACCTTGCAATTAGGCCATCACTTAGGCCCTTTGTACGCCCCGCGGTAGAGAGTTGCAGCCACTTCACACATCATACATATTATGTACATTGTACCGCCGAAGCAAATATGATGTGANCTAGGTTATCATTACGAGCGATAACGTAATTAAGCAACGTAAATGCGTACGTCACTAAAACTAAAAACATGGAGGAATTCTATCAAGGAATTCTGTATTCCGAACATTCACATTTAATGTTTAAGAAAGTATAACTCATGGGATTAAGTAATATAAGTAGATTTCAAAAGCATCCGCTGTCATTTTTAGTGATAAACACATATACTGTGATCATACGTAGTATTGTGGCCTACTGTGGTTTTAAAGCTTATTTTCCTCTTTTAATAACTACGAGGGTGCTTCGCCCCTATGGAACACTCGAGACAACCTTGGGCCACTTCCTAATGGCTTGCTCATTCACTTTTCAATGTAGGGGGTTCCAAAAAAAAAAAAAATAAATAAATAAAAATAACGTCAAAAACTTTTGAACGTTGAGGTAGAAAAACACGTTACTCTTTCTTCAAGGTCGAATCATCTTCTATCCCAACTTAAGAAGTACAATCATAAAGTGGAAGCATATGCCTCAAAAGGGCCGAGGAAAGTAAGCAAATGCAATGAATTTACCCCCTCTCTTTCCTTGCTTAGCGCATTATAGAAATTTAATTCACTTTCATGAACTCGTCTATACCGTTTATTTCTATTCACCTTGAACACACTCTTTAGTATCCATTTCTTTCTTAATCGTGTTTTGGCAAAACTTTTTTTGTAATATTGATTATTATTATAAACCCATTAGATTCCAGCGACCCCATATGAGCCCATTCGAGATGAACCTATATATTGACCTCTTGAGTAACGATCTTTGAGCTTATTGTCATTATTGTTGTTCCTACTTGTAAAGGAATGCTATATTTTATTGCTATTTTATTTTATTGCTCTATGTTATTTTATNTCACTTTTTAAAATCTAAAAGTACACCTTAAGTATATCAATATACTTACTGCATATATGTAAGTATATCTTACACGCGTGACGTTAACCAACCTAAAGTCAACAGATATTATTTATTTTATAAAACAAACCGAAATTCCGCTAACGAATTTTATTTAAAAACATTTCTTCAATGGAATCACCCTCAAAGTAAAGTAAGTGAAGTAAAGTGAGTTCAATTTTCGTAAGATTTGCTCAGTGGAAGTATGATTACAAATTAAAATTAGCTTATTTCTACGCAACACAAAATATGTAAACTACTCGGCTGTAATTATATCTTATGCTGATGACACGGCATTGATTAGCTACGGAAGGACTTGGATAGAAACTCTAACAAATACCAAGAAACATTTAAATAGAATAAAAGACTGTCTTAATGAAAATAAACTTACTATCAATCATGACAAGACTAAATTCGTAATTTTTTCACTTTATAGTAATTCACTGCCGGACCAACAGTTCACCCTATCCCTACATCAACCTACCTGTAAAAAAACATTTCCCCAACAATGCACTTGTCCGAAAATTAACAGTATCGAAACAATTAAATATCTTGGACTCACTATAGACTCGACTTTGACCTGGAAACCCCACATAACAAACATTACAAAGAAAATCAGACAACTATCATACCTATTCTTACACATAAGAAATTACCTGCATCTAGAGTATCTAATGCAATGTTATTATGCTTTTGTTTATCCCATCATACAGTACGGTATTGTGGCTTATGGCTCTGCTTCTGAGACAAGTTTAAAACAACTGGCAATAGCCCAAAAACAAATAATAAAAATTATACTTAAAAAACCACGAAGTACTCCATCTTCTCCGATATTTAAGTCACTGGAAATTCTGAAAGTGAAAGTAATTTTCGAACTCACAGCTCTGAACCGAATACACACTGGACAAAACAAAACATAACTACAAAACCAGAACGACACAACAACCAACCTTCCAACCTCCTTACATGAAAACTACTACAGGACAGAGACAATGGTACTATATAGTGGCCGGACTATACTATCAACTACCTAATAACATACGATAAAATATTCATAGACCTTGTTTTAAACAACTAACAACGCTAAGTAAAACAATCAATAGTCTAATAATGTAAACAACTGAAAATAACATTTCTGATCAAACTAATCTTTTAGAATATTTAATCTTTTTACGCGTAACAACACATTACTGCACCATTCTTTATTTATTTAGACATCTTCCTACCTCCATTCATATGTCAATAATTATAAATAATTTAAATGTGCTGAACAGACTGACTTCCACAGCGCAGGGCATCCATCCTCTAGTGGAAGTTATTATTCCTAAATGTAAATAATACAAAAAAATATAATTTATGATAAATAAAGGAATTATTATTTAAAAATAAATAAATAAATAAAATAAAATAAAAAAATAATAATAAAAAATACACAAGTACCGGTGTGGAAATTGCACACATGACTTCCATGAAATGTTGTGGTGTCAATACGTGAGCTATAGAGAATTCAGTATTTACGCACCCATTTTCATATAAGTAAAAACACTAAAATGCTAATATCTTCCAAACCGCCTGTCCGATTGTGCGCTAACATATCTAATAGCTAATATCTACCAAACCGCTTGTCCGCTTGGCGATTGTTGTGCTCAAAAATTATAGGTACAATCTACCATATAGGACACATATATATACCCCAAAGGAAATTGAAATCAAATAAAGTCAACTGAAGTTATCGTCAACAGACTGATTTCGTGTTAAAAAAAACTGTAGCTCCGAAACTTCGATGTTCTGGTTTGCGTCATCAGTTTTTCCGACAAGAGTTCTAAACAATGCCGTAAACCGCATCTCAATACGATGTCTTGAAGGGATGTTATAAAGGTTTAAAGTTCCGAACGAACGTACATACATATACATACGTATGCACAGACATACATTATATGAAACGGATTTGAATGATATCCCCGGGTTCAAAAGATCCCTCATTTACAGAGAACTCGAAATCACGTTTTGGAGGATATCACCATACTTCCATTTTCGTGGAAGTAAAAAGTAATTGTTCTTTTAAACTGCTTTGTCAGGTCCCTTGGAGGTTGCTTTCTAGGTTATCATTACGAGCGATCAACGTAAATGCGTACGTCACTAAAAATAAAAACATGGAGGAATTCTATCAAGGAATTCTGTGTTACAGGCTTGGGCTGACTGTGCAAGATGCCATAGAAATTCTACAATCTGACTTTGGAAATGACGACGATGACACCGAAACACCTATTTCTATTTTTATGGAACCTCCTGATCCTGCTGTTATCTCTGATGAGGATTCTGTTGCAGAAGATGAACCAGGCTCCTGCAGAAATTAAGGTTAGAAATATATAAAGATATTCAGCTAGGGTTAAGGGAAGATAGCGAAGAGACCCTATATCAACAAATTGATACTTTCGGACCAACACCTCTTTTTTCAGAGTCCTGGGTCAAAATAGACAAAAAATAAAGAATAAAGGTCCACATTAGATAAAGGGCGATTTAGAGAGCCTATGTGCAGGAAACATCCATCCATATTGTTCACAAATATTTGGTAAANATAAAATAAAATAAAAAAATAATAATAAAAAATACACAAGTACCGGTGTGGAAATTGCACACATGACTTCCATGAAATGTTGTGGTGTCAATACGTGAGCTATAGAGAATTCAGTATTTACGCACCCATTTTCATATAAGTAAAAACACTAAAATGCTAATATCTTCCAAACCGCCTGTCCGATTGTGCGCTAACATATCTAATAGCTAATATCTACCAAACCGCTTGTCCGCTTGGCGATTGTTGTGCTCAAAAATTATAGGTACAATCTACCATATAGGACACATATATATACCCCAAAGGAAATTGAAATCAAATAAAGTCAACTGAAGTTATCGTCAACAGACTGATTTCGTGTTAAAAAAAACTGTAGCTCCGAAACTTCGATGTTCTGGTTTGCGTCATCAGTTTTTCCGACAAGAGTTCTAAACAATGCCGTAAACCGCATCTCAATACGATGTCTTGAAGGGATGTTATAAAGGTTTAAAGTTCCGAACGAACGTACATACATATACATACGTATGCACAGACATACATTATATGAAACGGATTTGAATGATATCCCCGGGTTCAAAAGATCCCTCATTTACAGAGAACTCGAAATCACGTTTTGGAGGATATCACCATACTTCCATTTTCGTGGAAGTAAAAAGTAATTGTTCTTTTAAACTGCTTTGTCAGGTCCCTTGGAGGTTGCTTTCTAGGTTATCATTACGAGCGATCAACGTAAATGCGTACGTCACTAAAAATAAAAACATGGAGGAATTCTATCAAGGAATTCTGTGTTACAGGCTTGGGCTGACTGTGCAAGATGCCATAGAAATTCTACAATCTGACTTTGGAAATGACGACGATGACACCGAAACACCTATTTCTATTTTTATGGAACCTCCTGATCCTGCTATTCTCTCTGATGAGGATTCTGTTGCAGAAGATGAACCAGGCTCCTGCAGAAATTAAGGTTAGAAATATATAAAGATATTCAGCTAGGGTTAAGGGAAGATAGCGAAGAGACCCTATATCAACAAATTGATAGTTTTGAACCAACACCTTTTTTTCTGAGTCCTGGATCAAAAAGAGACAAAAAATAAAGAATAATGGTCCACATTGGATAAATGGCGATTTAGTAACCCCATGTGCAGAAAGGTTTCCGACACCTGATTACATAAAGTTCGTTATGTCTCCTGTTGATGTATTCGAACTGTTTTTTACCGATGATATTTGGTCTTTACTGGCAGAGGAGACCAACAAATACATCAAATATAGAAACGACGGTTCAAATTTCGTTACAGTGGATGAGAAAAAATGTTTCGTTGGAATTATGATCCTTAGTGGATACAATGCTGTATCACGATACCGTAATTATTAGGAACAACTCACAGAACTTAGTAATGAGGTTGGTGAGTAATGGTGAGCAATGCTATGAGACGTAACAGGTTCACTACAATTTTAAAATTTTTGCAATGTGCAGACATCAACTTTTTAGGTGTATCTGATAAAGCATGCAAAGTTAGAGCTGTCATGAATGGTGTCAAAAAGGGTTGTCTAAGTAATTTCGTCCCCACATCAGAAGTTAATTATGATGAGAGCATGGTGAAGTATTTTGGGAGGCACCCAATGAAGCAATTTATAAGGGGAAAACCTATTCGCTTTGGATTTAAAATGTGGTGTTTAAATTCAAATGATGGGTACCTGATCAATTTTGATATTTATCAGGGAAAATCCCAAAACATCCATCCATATTGTTCACAAATATTTGGTAAAGCAGCAGCGCCACTGGTAACGATGTTAAATGAATTACCAAATCAAATGTCACACCTACCATTCAATATTTATTTGGATAATTTATTGTGTGGTGTGAATTTGTTCAAATACCTCAAAGACAAAGGATATTCCGCTACTGGAACGTTTCGTGAAAACCGAGTTTCTTCAAAGACCACTGACAAACATACTAAACGCCAGACGACTTTTCCCACTAAAAAGGAGTGGGAAAAGAAGACAAAAGGAAGTACGTACCATGCAATTGAAAAAAATGATAGGATATTTTTTGCAAGATGGAAAGAGAACGGTGTTGTGACTATAGGCTCCACTAAGTTTGGAATAAATCCAACTACGACAATAAAGGTATTCTCGAAACAAAGGAAAAATATATCGGTACAAATGCCCCTTGCAATTGCTCGATACAATTGTGGTATGGGGGGGGTACTGATCTCATGGATCAGAATATTGGAGCTTATAGGATAAATGTAAGAAATCGGTAATGGTGGTAGTGCATTTTTTTCTTGGCTAATAGATGCTTCTCTACAAAATGCTTGGATTTTAAAGAAAAAAACAGATAATAAAATGTCTAAATTGGATTTTAGAAGAATCATTGTACAAACTTACCTGACAAAATATGCTGTTGCAAGGAGATTGCCGGGTCCGTCTGGAAGGTTTATTCAGTCGTCAAGAGAAGAAATTCGTTTTGATCGTCAAGATCATTTTGTTGCAGCAACAGAAGATAAAAAAAGAAAAAGGTGCGCTGCTGTAAACTGTACATCAAAGGTGTGTACCATGTGCAATAAATGCAAAGTAGGATTATGCATAGACTGCCTCGCATTATTCCATACCAAATTGTATATATTGTTAAGTTTCTTTTTGTGTTTATTTTTTTTAAATAACTAAAACAATTAACGTTTTATTTTACGTGTTTTTTTTTTTTGTATTTTATATTATTAGTGGACAACCTCTTTGACACGAATACTTATTATGTATATAAGAATTAAAGTTTTAAAATGTTTGATTTGTGTCACAATAAAGATTTGCAAT
>KZ651052.1:1600192-1618849 GCA_001010745.2 Gerris buenoi | reverse complement strand
GACGTCGTGTTACAGTATGATAAGGACGGTAAGAAACTACTTGTGCTTGTACAAGCCAAACACAAGCAAGACTCACGTAAGCTGATCCGAGCGGAACACTTGATACAAACAGACAAGAAAACCCGGAAAAAGAAAAGAGAAGAAGGAGAAACCAAGATAAACGATGATTACAGCTTAGCTAAGTATTTCATTTCATATCTGATGGTCAAGCGTAACCCTGACTTAGCCGACAGCGTGCTGAAAAACATAATCATCTGTACCAACATATGTTTAGACTTGGAGCTGTGTCCGGACCGTGGTGGTATGATGAAGCTCAATTATCAATACGATGAAGATCGTCAGAACGGGTATGAAATCTTCGTCGTGCCCTTCGAAGACGACGACGAATTCTTTAGAGACGAAGACGGCGGTGAAAGGTACAAGTTTCACTACGATTCCGACAACATGGTCTCCACGTGGAAACCGTTCTTCACACAAATCCTAAATGAAGAGATAAAAAGAATCAAGAATAAAACGGATGGACGAAGTGTCGTCGATCAATCAGATCTGACTCGACAAAATACCTTGGAACAGATATCGGGCGAGGATTTGCAAGAGGAGATAAAACAATTTTTCGACATTCTAATATTCGCGGTAAATCAACCCGACGAAACGAAGCTGACGGAAATTATTAAGAACGCACTAAGCCGAGAATTCAACAAAATCGAAGCCCGACACATTTACCTTCTGTTCCACGAGTGGATGACCGAATGGCTAAAAGGCAGGCAGGTTCACTTTATCACCCGGGAAGACGGGATCAGGTTCTTCGCCGAGTTAAAAGAAGAAATCAACAGGTGTTTCCATTATAACGTCCGACAACCGATAGAATCGTTCGTCGGGAGAGAAGAAAAGTTAACGGAAATTCACGATTCGTTAAGTAAAGAAGAATCGGCTGTTATTTGCCAAAAGGTTTCTATCAGCGGAATGGGTGGGGTCGGCAAAACTGAGTTGGTAAGGAAATACATAGCGGAATTCGGACACGAATACCATAACGTCATTTGGATCGACTCTGAAACTCGTGCGATGACAGAGGAATCTTTTAAAGATCTCGCCACAAGTTTACTGGGTATTTCTGTCGATAAGAGGGATATTAAATTAGTCGTAAAAGACGTTTACAACTTCTTTACAAGAAGGAAATGTATTTTTGTTTTCGATAATGCAGAGAAGTTTAGGGGTGATAACGGTGGTATAATGGATTTCTTACCGTCGTTCATTCTACCCCGAGGAAGTAACTCACCAAAAGTCTTGATCACTTCTCGAACTACCTCTAATAATAATAATAGTTAAAAAATCCTAAAAATCAGACGGACGCGAGACTTTTTGAGCGCCATTAGTATAGTGATTCAAAAAAGGTTTGCACGAAATTGTTAAGCTAAGCGAAATAATAATAACAGCTAATTTTAGAGAGGGGAAAAAGAAAATCACTCGGTATTATAGTAAGGTTGTTACTCTGCTATATAGACACTAAACTATTATAACTGGAATTATTTACAATTATAATCAAAATTGTGCTTTAAATATTAATTCGATATTTTGTTTTACAAATGGGAGAGAGAAATATGAACGAAGCGTTTATCGGCACGGGGCTGAGCGGTATTCACGGTAACGCGTACCAGTTGAAGCTCCTAATGCTGTTCCTAAAAAGAGCCGTTGATAAAGGCTACGACTTCACTTTGACTTCGGAGATCGAGGCGGCGGGGAAATTTGATGACGTCGTGTTACAGTATGATGAGGACGGTAAGAAACTACTTGTGCTTGTACAAGCCAAACACAAGCAAGACTCACGTAAGCTGATCCGAGCGGAACACTTGATACAAACAGACAAGAAAACCCGGAAAAAGAAAAGAGAAGAAGGAGAAACCAAGATAAACGATGATTACAGCTTAGCTAAGTATTTCATTTCATATCTGACGGCCAAGCAGAACCCTGACTTAGCCGATAGTGTGCTGAAAAACATAATCATCTGTACCAACATATGTTTCGACTTGGAGCCGTGTCCAAACCGTGGCGATATGATGAAGCTCAATCATCAATACGATGAAGTTCGTCAGAACGGGTATGAAATCTTCGTCGTGCCCGTCGAAGTCGAAGACGAATTCTTTAGAGACGAAGACGGCGGTATAAGGTACAAGTTTCACTACGATTCCGACAACATGGTCTCCACGTGGAAACCGTTCTTCACACAAATCCTAAATGAAGAGATAAAAAGAATCAAGAATAAAACGGACAGACGAGGTCCCGTCGATGAATCAGATCTGACTCGACTAAACACTTTGGAACAGATATTGGGCGGGGATTTGCAAGATGAGATAAAACAATTTTTCGACATTCTAATATTCGCAGTAAATCAACCTGACGAAACAAAGCTGACGGAAATTATTAAGAACGCCCTAAGCCGAGAATTCAACAAAATCGAAGCCCGACACATTTACCTTCTGTTCCACGAGTGGATGACCGACTGGCTAAAAGGCAGGCAGGTTCACTTTATCACCCGGGAAGACGGGATCAGGTTCTTCGCCGAGTTAAAAGAAGAAATCAACAGGTGTTTCCATTATAACGTCCGACAACCGATAGAATCGTTCGTCGGGAGAAAAGAAACGTTAACGGAAATTCACGATTCGTTAAGTAAAGAAGAATCAGCTGTTATTTGCCAGAAGGTTTCTATCAGCGGAATGGGTGGGATCGGCAAGACCGAGTTGGTGAGGAAATACATAGCGGAATTCGGTCACGAATACCATAACGTCATTTGGATCGACTCTGAAGATCGTGTGAAGATCGAGGAATCTTTTAAAGATATCGCCACAAGTTTCCTGGGTATTTCTGTCGATAAGAGGGATATTAAATTAGTCGTAAAAGACGTTTACAACTTCTTTACAAGAAGGAAATGTATTTTTGTTTTCGATAATGCAGAGAAGTTTAGGGGTGATAACGGTGGTATAATGGATTTCTTACCGTCGTTCATTCTACCCCGAGGAAGTAACTCACTAAAAGTCTTGATCACTTCTCGAAACACGAGTTGGGGAAAGACTCCACCGATATTCTTAGGCGTGTTTACAGAAATAGAAGCTTTAGATTTTATTACAAAAGAACTTGATATTAAAGATTCGTCGAAAAACCGTGAAGTTGAAATGTTGGCAGAGAAACTGCAGTATTTCCCCCTAGCGTTGCAACAAGCCGTGGCATACATCAAAGTAAAGAACAAAGAATTATCCAATATCGGGTCCGAATTCCACATTATCGACTACATCCGCAGATATGACAAAGAAACGAAAAGTCTGCTTGATTTTGAGTTCCCGGAAGATAGTAATGATCCGTACACTAAAACTACATTTTCGATTATGATAATCACTATTGATAAAATATACGAGAATAAGGAATATGGAAAGCAGGCTAGAGAGATTTTAGATATTATTGCACTACTAGCTCCTGATAATATTCCAGTGGAAATGTTTTTACATCTAGAACAGATAAATGGTGATAAAGAAATGCTGGGGTCGTCCATTCAACTACTTAAACAATATTCTCTAATAAGCTCAGGAGAAGAAAAAACAAGAATTAATATTCATCGACTACTGCAGCAAGTAATAAGAATTAGACTAAGAGATCAAAACAGAGAACAAGATACTTTTAAAAATAGTTTGATGATATTAAAAGAATATATTAGGAATGCTAATCAAAATCAAGGATATTCCTTATTACGGCAGATATTAACTCATTCAGAATCATTCATTTCATTCCTAGATGATTGGTCGCTGAAATATCCCAATAATAAAGAAACAGCTGATTCCTACCTTATAGAATTGCAACCATGCATGTCTCATGGATACCATTCCTTAGGTAATCCTTTAAAAAATAAAGCGTTGTTAAAAAAAGTTGTAGAAATTCTAAAGAAAATATACGGTGACCATCACTATAAAGTGGCAGTTGCATTACATAACCTAGGCGATGCTTATGGTGCATTGGGAAATCCACTAAAACAAAAAGAGTTATTAGAAATAGCTTTAGAAATTAAAAAAAATCATTACGGTGACGATGACAATCACTGTGAAGTGGCAGTCCTATTAAATAACCTAGGTAATGCTTATAACGCATTAGGAAATCCACTAAAACAAAAAGAGTTATTAGAAAAAGCGTTAGAAATTAATAAAAATCATTACGGTGACAATCACCTTGAAGTGGCAGTCACATTAATTAACCTAAGTAATGCTTATAGCTCATTAGGCAAGCCACTAAAACAAAAAGAGTATTTAGAAAAAGGTTTAGAAATTTCAGTGAAACATTATGGCCACGATCATTACCAAGTGGGAAAGATATTATCCAATCTAGGCAACGCTTACGGTGAATTAGGGTATCCATTGAAACAAATACAGCTTTTAGAAAAAGCTTTAAAAATTCTAAAGAAACATTACGGTGACGATCATTATGAAGTGGGAACGATACTAAATAACTTAAGTTATGCTTATGGTGCATTACGTAATCCACTGAAACAAAAAGAACTTTCAGAACAAGCTTTAGAAATTCTAATTAAACATTACGGAGAATGTCATTATAGGGTGGCTGAGACATTAATTAACCTAAGTAACGCTTATGGTGCATTAGGTAATCCACAACGTAAAAAAATGTTATTAGAACAGGCTTTAGAAATACAAAAGAAATATTATAGTGGCAATAATTATAACGTGGCAGTGACATTAAATAACCTGGGCAATGCTTATAGTTTATTAGGGGATTCACTAAAAGGAATAGAGTTGTTTGAACAATCTCTAGAAATCAAGAAGAATCATTACGGTGAGAATCATAATGAAGTAGTGATGACATTAAATAACCTAGCTATTGTTCATGGTCAATTAGCTAATGCATCAAAACAAATAGAGTTGCTAGAACAAGTTTTAGAAATTATAAAGAACATTTACGGTGACATTCATTATAAAGTGGCAGAGGCATTACATAAGCTAAGTGACGCTTATGGTGCGTCTGGTAATCCAACAAAACAAAAAGAGCTGTTAGAACAATCTTTTGAAATTCAAAAGAAACTTCGTTGTCTGAAGGTAAGCATGATTTTATCTAACCTAGACGATGCTTCTAATACAATTATTTTCGATTAAATTTACCTAGACAATGTTTACAGTGAGTTAGCAAAAAAAATGTTAAAATTTAAGTGAAACATTACTGTAAAAACAATTTTAACGTGCGGGTAAAGAGATTAACTATCCTTGTAATTGCTTATGGTGACTTATGTAACTCAAGTATATTAGGTATATAAGATATGTACGTCTTTAGATTGTTACTCCCCTGTATGTTTTTAGAATATAAATAACTAATAAGACAAAGTGATGATTAATTCAATGTACTTTGGAACAAAGGAATGAATCACTTCTGTTTTTTAAAAGGGGAGTGACAGTCTAAAGAAGAACATTCCGTACACCTTCTTTAGATTGTTACTCCCCTCTGTTTTCTTTATAAGAGTAGTAACTAAATTAGTGCCAAAAAATACAAACGATGAGCATTTTAAAGTAAATGAAATTCAAAAGAAACATACGGCTAGCGTTTTAAAGTAGCAGAGGCATAAATATCATTGGTAACGCTGCAGAATCTCTTATGATATTTTTATAATATTCTTTTTCTCTCTTTTATGTTATCCTTTTTATTTATTAATATTTCCTTAACTTTTTTATTTGTTTTTATAATTTTTGTGTATAATGTTTGTTTATAATTTGTGGTTATAAGATCCAAGTTAGTGGAAAGTTGAAATATTATAGGTAAATGTATATGAATTTTAATGTCTGTGTTAATAATTTTCTAATCAAGTATGCGTGGATGACGATGGAAAGTGGATGAATGTGGAATTTGACAATATACTTGTATATTATAAATTAAGATGATATACTTACTAGAAATGTTCTCTAAATTGATTTAGAACTATCAAATTTTAACTATGTATTTCACACTAAATTTAATAAACATAACTAAGAATAATTAAACAATAAAATAATGTAATTTCAAGACAATAATATCCCAAGTAGAACAGCTGATCCAAAAGACATCCCTGGGATATCCTTTTGTCCAGATTTGATCCTGTCCATAATATTTTATCCAGGGNGTGTCTGTCTGTCTTCTGTGCAAGACGCTTGGGGCCTAAAGTACTGGGCCAATATTGACGAAATTTGGCATACATGTTCAGAAAAATCATACCGCGGGGCCAAATGGAGAAATGTATTTTAACTCCAAATTTGAGGGGCAAAAACTACCAGGCAACCTTTGCCAGGCAAGAACTCTGAACAAAAGTGAAAATAAAAAATTCTCGGAAACTCTTCCGACGATTTCGATTAAACAATTTTAAATTGTAGTCCATTAAAGGTCGAATCTAGTGATATAAGCCGTTTTCCCGGAAAAATCTAGGCCGGGTTCGATTCCCCACCGAGGACAAGTTATTTTTATGATACATTTTGATAATATATTTAATAATTATACCTACTAAAACTAATAAATGGCAAACACTGGACTAAGCAATTATGGACTGGTATATTTGAAAGTTTGTCTGAGTTGTCTCGGACCGATTTTTTTTAAATGTTTTTTACGCGAATTAATATCAATGTAGCAAAAGTTAAGAGCGATGACGGTTCAAGTTGAAATAAACATACGATTTATTAATTGATTATCTTATAGTGGGAGAATAATTATAAAACAATTGAATATCTCATTTTTTAATTATATAACTTAATTGCAATAAACAAATATAAAGACAATGGATTGGTTTCATTCAAGTTATAAAATAGATGAAGACTTGTTAGCTGCTGGAATGATCTTTAGCCTGCAACAATAAGTATAGAGTTAGTGAGCTGAATACATGGGTGCAACTAAAATGATTAATAGTTCAATATATTAAATACTAGCTGAAGAATCCGGCGCAGCTCGGGTTTCTATCTGTCGGAACATAGTTTTACCGACTTCCCAGGCATGCGTCCAACCATTTCCCAAAGTTTCATCGCAATCGGATCCGGTTTAGGCAGGCATAAGAGACAGACAGACAGACAAACATTCATTTTTATAAATGTAGAATATTGAACAAATATTTAAATAGTCCCCGGTAGATGATTACTCCCCTCTGCACTTCTCTCGATCCCTCACATTGTAGTATCCCAACATTGTAGTAAACAAGGGTAGCCGCTTGCTTCGTGTAAAGTGACGTCCATCCGTTTACAGATGACAATTATACCCTTCATACAACTAATGGAGTGACATCAGTGTCATTCATTACACCTGTATACAGTTTTGGCTTTTGGCGTGGCAATAAAACAGATTTTAAGCTGGGTTTACACGATCCAAGTGGACTTGGACCAAGCCAGATTTGACGCTACACTGATCGAGTAAACAGACTATCAAAGTGTACTTGGACCATCCAAGTCAAGTTGGATAGCCACAACATTTTTTTTTTATTTTTTTAAGTAGACTTGGATGGAAATAAAAATGACGCCCACCTGTAAATCATGAGCACGATCTGTCAAAAATTACGAATGTATACCGTTTGCTTACAGGAAGCAGCTTATTAAAGTATTGATTCAAGTTTATTATGCCTTAGTTTACCCACATCTACAGTCTACAGTACTGTATAATAGCCTGGGGAGCTGCCTTCCCCACAGCACTATCCTCACTGCAGGCCACTCAAAATATCCTTTTAAAAATAATTTGCCACAAAAATAAATTTGATTCTGCATCACCTCTTTACAAAAATTTAAAGTTAATAAATATTTCAGATTTGTTTAAATACTCTACCCTACTTATGGCAAAAAAATATTATAAGACGTTCGCTAAAATTGAACATGACTACAAGACGCGAAGCCAGACACAGGAACTACTTGCACTACCTAGAACTAGAACGACAACAGCAACTAAACACTGGACTCAGATAGCACCTAAACTATTTTTCAAACTCCCTCAAACTTTAATCAATTCAACAGTATAACTCTTTCAAAACACAGCTAAAATCATATTTTACTAACACATAAATTATAACTTCAAAAACCCATCAACAAAACTGTATTATACTAAAGCACAATAAAAATCAAATAAATAAAAATAACAAGGAAATTTTCATTAGTATACTTTAGATTTATTTTTTATTCTGCTAGAAATTTAAGTTGTAAATAATTAAAGGACTCCTCCTCTACGCACGGGCAACCTAGTAGAGGAGTATAGCAACAGTCTTTTTACACTTATGTTTTTACACTTATTATACTTTTATAATTATTATTATTACGAAAATTATACTAATATGTAATTTTTAATATGTAAATATGTATTAAACAATAAAGTATTATGTTGTTAAAAAAAAAAAAAAAAATCATTATGTGTTGATAGATAATGTGTATGGTAGTAGTGCTGCGGCTAGTAGTAAGGGAACCACCCCGCATTCTTAATATTCCTCTAACCACACATCTCCTTTTCAATTATTATAAAATGTATCACTTCATTAATCAATTACTACTGCTTGTATTAAGTTGAAATTTAATTTTACACACTTTCGTTTCAATCGTACTTTAGGCGATGTATATGCATTTTTGTTAAAATCGTTACGTTAGAACATAAGATATCGGTAAAAAGGTTGTTTTCTCTATTTTAAACGTTTAGGTCCGCTTTTATAGTTTTAGCGATCTTTATTAATTCATAGCGGTGTCGTTGTTGGTTTTACTAAAAAAATTTATTTGAAAAAAATGTTCGTCTCATCGAATAGGTGATGATAGAATTTTTTCCCGTCCTGAAATTCCAATTTTAAATTTCAAGCTCACGTTTACGCGAGCATTGCGCGCGAACTCTTGGACGGATCACGCTGTCCAACGAACTTAGCCTGAGTATTTATAACTTTTACTCAAGTTATCGTCGGACACGTAAACCTACAGACAGACAGACAAACAAGATGCATATTTCGTTGAATGTAAGAAGCTCGCTTACGCTCGTTTCAATTATAGATATTGTAATGTAACCATCGTGTATGAACCACAATGAAGGTTTTGTTATTTTTTAACCATAATAATATATAAATGACAGTATTATTCCTTGATATTCTTATCGTAATGACAAAATGATTAAAAAAGAATAATTCGCAGAAAGGAAAGGATTACCCATGTTTTCTAGTTACCAATTCGTGCAAATTATTTTCAGAGCAGGCTTTTTCCCATATGGCTAAGGAGGAAGGTCTGACGCAGTGGAAGAAAAATATAAAAAAAATCCAGAACACGAAAAATCCTTAAACTACAAAAAAACGTTTTTGTTCTTGGAAAACATTAGAGGTTTCTCTAAATAATGGAGGAATTGACAAAGAACTACAGGAACAAATATCGCAAGAAGAGAATCGCTGGAAGTCAGTTTATATGCCGTCATTGATGTAATTATGCATGTGGCCTATCAAGGGAGTGCTTTTTGAGGACCGGATGAAAGCCTTGACTTTGGTGATCCCAGTAGTGGAAAGTTCTTAAACAGCGTGACTTACTCTTCTTCTTCGTGTGACTTACTTTAAGCTCTTAAACACCATTGACTTACTCTCTCAATACCACACCCCAACTACAAGAACACATAATACGCCCTAAAAAAGGTTAGGTCAGCTACTTTTCGCACAATATCCAACGAGTTTTTGGATATCATTGCAAAAGTATTTCTCTGTCGCGTTTGACTGCACCCCTGATGTTAGCCACTTGGAGCAGATGTCTCAAGTCATTAGGTACGTAAATTTAAGTGCGGGCCAGAGATTTGCGATAATTTCATTGATTTTTTTCACAGTTAGTGAGAAGACACTTTTGGAAGTAATAACAAAAAAACAAACTGAAAAGTGATGGTTTGGATTTTATGAATGTAGAGGGCAGTTATATGACAATGATGATAACATGGCTGGAATGTAAAAAGGTGTTCAAACCCGTTTGCAGGAAAATAAAAATAATGCTCTTGCTTACTTCTTACCCTGTGCTGCGCATTCACTAAAATTAATTGGCGTCAATGCTGCGAGCGTCACTCATGAAGCAGAAACTAACTTTGGAGTTTTAAATTTTCTTTATTCATTCTTAGAAGCATCAACTAATAGGTGGGGAAGTTTTGCTCAAAAACATAGCTATCTCTCTCAAGGTGCAGAGCGGAACTAGGTGGTCAAGAAAGTGGGAAGCTGTAATAGTTATTTACAAGCATCTTGGAGGAATTATTACTGCTGTAAATGATATGGTGGCATGTTTGACTTCAAATCTGAAACATAACCAGAAGCTAGGAGTATTCAAAAAGTACCTATTACCACTTTTACATTTGTGATATTTTCTTGCTTCTGGTTCAAGGAGCTAACTAGGATTGACATTGTCGACAAACTCCTCCAGAAAAAAGACATCACAATTACTCAATCAGTTCTACACATTTACCGCCTTATAAAGGAGGAAACAGAAACAAGGGAAAATAATGCAAGAGATGCAGTCACTAAAGCTAAGACCATAGCTGAAGGCTTTAACATAGATCATCAATTTAAAGAGGTGCGTAAATGAATGGCTAATGAAATATGTAAAGTTGAAAGTATTGAATGGACACCAATGACACCATGGATTTCAAATAATACTTCTACAAATAATAGAACACATCCTAAGTTCTCTCTCTAAGAATTAGAAGGGTAAATCTTAGATGCTGAAAAAATTCTTGCCCCGGGCGCCGGAAAGCCTAGATCCGTCACTGGTCACAAATAAAGTTTTTCAAGACGTCTGCAATTTTTTCCTCCTAATGAGGATGCGCCCGCTCTGGAGCGACTGCTCCATTCGCTCCCTTGGCGCTACGCCACTGATAGAACCGCTAACGGTTGGCGAGAAAAATAAAAAAAAAAAAAAAAAACGCCGGCGAGAAAAATAGTTTTGATTATCAAACCTTTTGGCCTAAAGGATGGTTTCATGACAATTTTAGAGTCGATATATCCGTTTTGACAAGGAAGGCTATATAGTCACCTGATTTAACCGGTTCTTCAACAATTTCAAAGTTAGAACTGTTTAATTTATTTTTAAAAAATAAAGAAACTCGTTCTTTGTCAATTGAGGGATCGAACTTACAGACAAAAATAGATGTTTTCTTGACAGCAATCTTAATTTTTCCAATAGTGTCCTCACCTCCAGTAGTAGCCGTACCTTTATTTATGTACTCAGTGTTGTTTTCGTAGTTGTTAATATTGTTTTTTGTATTATCATGTTTCTATTCTGGTTGTTAATTAGATCTATCGCTAATGATAGCGATAGATCTTTTTTCATTGTCAGTATCATTGACGGAATTTATCACGACTTTTTTAACAGCGTCGAACTAAGAATTGAATGTCTCTCGTATTATTCTAATTTTTTTTCCAAAAGTTGATTTCAACTGGTTTTTCTATAGTGCATTCATTATCATTATCATATTTGTTTACAACAGGTTCAATTATAATTTCTTGAATATTATCAGTTTTTTATTTCAGTGTTGCCTTCTCTAGATTGAGATTTGTCAAACTTTTTTTTCCTCTACCAGTTAAATTGGCAGTATTGTCAATTGTTTCAAAGTTTTGAATTAATTTTCGTTATCTTTACTGATAACGATTACTTCGTCTTTTTTAGACTTGTCCTTTTTGTCAACAGTTTCTTCGTTATTTTCAAGTTTAGTATGATCAATAGCTCTTTTTCCTAAATTTTCCAATCTGAGCACAAGATCTTTTTGATTTTTACCCAACTGAATAATCTGATCCACCACAGTAGAAGCAATAGAGGTGCAATCACAAGAGTGCTGTTTTGTATGATGATTTTAATTCCGTGATTTCATTAATAAGTTTAAGTAAAACATTGTTTGTAGTTAGTGAAAAGCTCGGTTTGCAGTTAGGACAAATAAAATATAATAACCGTTCACTTCTGAGTTCTAGTACACTTCATTCCGTAGCACAAATGCCGTTTCTCAAGCAGTCTACATTAAATTTATTTTGACAGAAATTGCAAACACAATCTTTTTGGCCACGAACGAAGTGTTCCTCGCACTTTTCACACTTATTTGGCATATTTACGTATCAAAAACTCATTAGTATAATTCAAATTTCGGAACAAGATATGAGTTATAATACCAGGCAAAATGGCGAACTTTTTGTCATACTTGCACAGACAATGTCTGTGTAGCTGATTGTCGATCATATTTTCAAT
The DNA here is from genome assembly GCA_001010745.2 of Gerris buenoi. Taxonomy (NCBI): domain Eukaryota; kingdom Metazoa; phylum Arthropoda; class Insecta; order Hemiptera; family Gerridae; genus Gerris; species Gerris buenoi. Next base: position 1,606,646 of record KZ651052.1, on the reverse strand, counting down.
TTCAATAATAAAAATGGGTAGTTTGTTAAAAGTAGCCCTTAGATAGCCCCAAATTACCGTTTCCGCTTATTATATTGTGCTAGATTGATCGGGCAATTTTTCGTTCTTTAGAGCGACCACGTAGGTTCTGTTACCATTTGGTTAACTCGGAAGCAATAACTTTGGATTTAAACGATTCTTGCTTCAGATTTAAATGGGCTAAAGCACAACAATAAAATTTTTGGATAGTTACATACATAATTATTAAGTAAAAGAAGATAATAATTAAATTATAAATATCTAAAAAAGAAGAACTGGTGATAACCATAATAATTAATATTGGTTATCCAGTATAGGGCTTGGACTTCACGATTATCACGCTTTGGATTAACCCCCTAATTCAACATTTCGTAAAGGGAAGTGAAAAGGTCTCAAACAAAGAAGACACGGAAGTAACTATAAAGGGTAAAAAGTGTTGACAAAAGATAATCTTTGTGACTTCTTTATTGATTGGATAAACAGGAGTTAGTTTTGTTTGTAAAGCGTCACAGTTTCTATTTATATGCATATTGCATTTTAGAATGATATTGAATTCCATTGTTAGTATCAGCGTTTGAACTCTAGTATGTTATCATTTGATAGTGGGTTGCATTATGAACATTTGATTGTACTGCTAGTCCCGTATCATGGTGCCAACATATTGACCTCTGTTTTTCTTTTTCTGACATTTTCCACTCGTTAAAAAAAAAAAAAATCTTTCATTGAGAGGTCTCTTCTGTAATTTATAATATGAAAATTACTATTCATTAATATTTTTTATCATCATATAATAGAGTCAAACATATTATGTATATACATATAAAAATAAAGCTACTCGCGATTATACGATGGAAAATGACGACGCACAGATTAGTTTAAGAAACAACTTTTTTGGATTGACTAAAATTTGTTTTGCAATACAATTGTCTTACATTCTCAAGTTATACTTCGAGCAGGATGTAAATTATACATTTTTTTTTTTTTTTTTCAAAATATTTATTCTTCACCAAGAAAGTGAATTCATCTTTACAAATTGAGGATTGGGAATTATTTTACTGAAATATTTTCAAAGTGATTCTAAGCTAGCTATAACATGCTATTTATGGTGTTGGTCACCCCTACCTAGATGATTTCATTAGGCTAGATTAACTCTGTAATTCCTTAAATCACTTGCAGCGAGGGACATTCCCATTAGGTGATTTTATCTGAAAACTATATTCTTTGTGTATTTAGCGTATTCGATCAAATCTTTAGTGAAGAAATCCCCTTTCAACGGACTAATATCCAGAGAACCTATTATACAAAAAATAAATAAATAAAAAATATACGATCCAAAAAACTGCAGAGAAATCTCACTACAGCTACAATCACGCAACGCTAACAGACGTGTTCACTCAAATACTGTCAAACAGAATACATCCTCATCAAAATGTCAATATGGATGCAGGAAGAATAGGCCAACTCTCGACAAAAATTAATAAATCTAGAATTTCAAGAGCGCAGACGGTTGAAATAAATCTGGGGCTATTTGCGCTACTTTCTACAACCCTCACTAATTTCATAAAAATAAGATGAAGAAATAGGTGTAAATTAATGAATGTTTATGCGCATGTGGAGGAGAGAGAGAGAGAGTAAGGAGGGGGATAGGCGTAGAAGGTTGACACTGATATAGGAATGCGCCAATTGTTAAAATCTGGACAAGTAGTTTTAAGATATTGGTTTGCAAAAAGGGAGGACTGACTGACCAACGGATTGATAGATCGACAGACAGATACGGAACCAAAAATGCTCCCTGATATCTGAAACAAAATTCTGTCTTACAATATTTAAACCTGCTACATAATTTTTTTTTTTTTTTTTTTTTTTTTTTTTTTTTTTTTTTTTTAGAACAATCACACATCTTCTGTTATCTTCATTAAGCTCGGAAGCCAAAATAAAGATAACTGAATGTATGCATGTTGGTGTAAATATGAATGCAGGAGTCGATAGATGCCCTATGTATTAAATTGTAAAATAGACTGCCAATTTCTGTGGCACATAGCTTCCTCGTATTCTATCATGAGCTTTATTGTTATATTGACATTATTGTGTAAAAACTATTAATAGTTTTAGCGATATTTATCACTTCATAGCGGTGTCGATTGTCGATGTTTGTTTTATTAAAAAATTGTATTTGAAAAATGTTTGTATCACTGAATAGATAAAGTTAAATTTTTGTACCCGACCTAAAATTCTAATTTTAAATTAGAAGTTCCCGTTGTGCGTGAACGCTTGGACGGGTAACGTTGTCCAACCAACTCGTCCTGGCCATCGGTAAAATAAACATGTCTACCAAATTTCATCAAAATCAGTCGACATTAACTCAAGTTATCGTCTCACGTACACACAGACCGGCAGATGACAGACAAGACTAATAATGTTCCCTGATGTCTGAAGTGGATTNAAAAAAATTGAGTGGGGTATCAAATGATAGGTATTGAGGATAAATTTAAAAAATACGTGATATGTGTTGGTAATGTTAAATTTTTCGTGTCAAAAAAGCACTAACATTATGCGTATAAACACCTCTCCTCCCCTAGAACAATTTTTTTTGTTATTAAAAGTATAAAAAATTATGGTGTCTGCTGGGCCATAAAAAATATAAAAATAGCAATTTGATATGAAATCCAAAATGACGGATAATTTATGTTATGTGCGGGAAATAATTAGTTTTCCAAAATTTAAGTGGGGGTATGAATGAAAGCTATTAATGAGTAGATTACAAAAATATATAACACTTGTCTAAGTGTTTAATTTTCCACGCCATTTTCAATAGTTCCATGTTTTCTTGCTGTACCCAGCCACAGCTGAATCTGGTGGTACANTCACTTCATAGCGGTGTCGATTGTCGATGTTTGTTTTATTAAAAAATTGTATTTGAAAAATGTTTGTATCACTGAATAGATAAAGTTAAATTTTTGTACCCGACCTAAAATTCTAATTTTAAATTAGAAGTTCCCGTTGTGCGTGAACGCTTGGACGGGTAACGTTGTCCAACCAACTCGTCCTGGCCATCGGTAAAATAAACATGTCTACCAAATTTCATCAAAATCAGTCGACATTAACTCAAGTTATCGTCTCACGTACACACAGACCGGCAGATGACAGACAAGACTAATAATGTTCCCTGATGTCTGAAGTAGATTTCTGTCTTAGAATTTTTAAAATCGGAGGCACAACATATTTTCGTTCTCAAAAGTATTTTTCATTTAAATAAATAAATAATATGATTACTATCATTGTGTTACATTGGACATTAAAAAGGAATATAAATTACCATACATTTTATATACAATTTATTTAAAGTATGTATAAATAAAATGGATTGTTCTGCTTTTATTAACTTAATAAATGTGGCATATGACAGTGAAAGTGGCTAAATATAGGGTTGTTGTATATGAAATATTGGGTGGTTGTATGGGGTTAGGGTGGCCTCGAGTCTGTCTGGTTGTGTTTTGAACAAGTGGCGGGATATAGTAGCGTGAGGTTGGGAGCGCTAGTTGGTGGGTTTAGTCTCGCGGGCTTGTGCTTGTAGTACGTGCCGCTAGTTCAAACAGTCTGGTTCCCCTTATCCATCTACATTCGGCTACTACATCGCAAACATCGCGTAATCCTAACTTATAAACCGAACTAAAATATTACAATAATGAATTAGTGCTCCACGTGCGAATGTTCGGTCCTAATGAAAACTATTGTCAACTAAGAATCATTTTGGAAACTAAAAATGTAAGTTTTTTTTATTAAAATTGATAATTATACATTAAATAAATTTAATTTATTTGATTTCAAGTGATTAACTCAAAAAACCTTTTAGATGTTATTTTATTATTTAGTAGGTTCAATTTGAAATGTCTCGCGTGAAAATCTTAATCAAAGCTTTGGAGAATAATAATTATTTTATTGTTATTACACTTATATTATATTAAATAATTAGGTACTTAAATTGGTTTTAGTAGAGGGAAAGTATTGCAATGACTCTATATGTTTGACTTTCTGATTGATTTACACACTTACAAGAAATGAGCAGTATAATAATTGGGTTGCTTTTTCAATAATTTTAAAAGAATTATTTTTATAGAATATAAACCTATGTAATTAAAAATAAGCGTTATACCTTAAAAATTATTCGATTTTCTTGTTCATATACGTGAGAAAGTATTGTGAAGGAACTTGGGAGGGGGGGGGGATTTGAATTTAAGATTTTTACAGATTTAAATGTGAGCTTATGTGACTTAAAAGAAACGCCTTTCTGTGTCTGTAGAACCTCATATTTGATGTACATATTTTGTATGCATATTAATCATGACACTTCATTAGATTGTTTCTCCCCTTATAAAATATACAGATGGTAAGTGTGATTTTCCTTTGTCCCAAAGTACATTGGACTAAACATCCCTCTTTCATATAGTTATTTAGTCAAAATCATATATATTATAAAAAACACATAGGGCAGTAACAATCTAAAAAAAAAAAACTTTAATTTATACCTAATAATTATACTACGATTTAAATTAAATTTAGGGGCTTTAAAGAAATATTTCCAACGATTCAAATTAAAATTTTGTTTCCGAGCTTATCGAAGGTAACGGAAGAAAAAAAGATATATCCCAATTATTGTTATTAATGGGCTAATGATTTTGAGTACAAACAAATAGATACACAATGTTGTTGAGCAGAACACAGTTTATTTTGTTTTGACGTATTGAAGCTCGTGCATGGACGTACGATTGTTTTTATATGCATAACGATTTTAATGATAGTTCCTTTGTCTAATGATTTGAAATTTAAATCATTAGGTATATAAAAAATCATTCAAATCATTAGGAAAATAAACAATCAATCAAATTATTAGGTATATAAACAATCATTCAAATCGTTATGCATATAGTAACAATCGTACGTCGATGCATAAGCTTCGATACGTCCAAACAAAACAAACTGTGAGAACATTTATTTCTGCTCAAGCAAACTCTCTTATTTATTAGTTTGTAATCATTCAAGTTTTAAATGATTGTTTATATACCTAATTATTTTAATGATTGTTTCTATACCTAATGATTTGAATGATAGTTTCTATACCTAATTATTTGAATGATAGTTTCTATGTCTAATGATTTGAATGTTTGTTTCTATGTCTAATGATTTGAATGATTGTTTCTATGTCTAATGATTTGAATGATAGTTTCTATGTCTAATGATTTGAATAATTGTTTCTATGTCTAAAGATTTGAATGATTGTTTCTATGTCTAAAGATTTGAATAATTGTTTCTATGTCTTAAGATTTGAATGTTTGTTTCTATGTCTAAAGATTTGAATGATTGTTTCTATGTCTAAAGATTTGAATGATTGTTTCTATGTCTAAAGATTTGAATGATTGTTTTTCTGCCAATTGGTTTGAATATTTGCATTAGCATTAGTTCTATATTTTTTGATTCATAGATATTCCAATAAGAAAATGTGTTGACATTTTTGGAAAAAACTAATTTTAGAGCGTAAGCAGCCACATGGAAGATATTTTTGGAAGTGTATTCCTAAAGTGCCGGAATAACGAAATAAAGGGATAGAAAAGGGGATATGAATGCCAACTCGAACTCCTGGAGCTGTTGCAGACTGCAGTAGTAGGTGCCATAAACATTATTTAATTTAGGTTAACATACCTAAGCTTATCATTAGATGAAAATAATTTTTATTGAAATGACTACGATAATATATATAATATAGTACATCAATTCTTTGAATAAAAATGAATAGTTTATCTTAACTGAAAAATTACTAACACTATGTGAACTATATTTATAATATACTGCTAATTAGTGTGGCACATAGCTTCCCTGCGTCATATTTTGTATATTTAAATGACTTTATGCTTTTACAACCTATTTTTGGCAAAATTGTTTCATTTTTCCCCGTTTTTTAAATCTGTCAAAACTGTTTTATAATTTTGCTTCCAAGCTTACATAAGGTAACTGATGCTAGGTTATCGTTCTAAAGAACAAAAGTATTTTACGTCTCTGATTTCAAATATTCCAAGACCTTAATCCGTCGGTATGTTTGTCGCTCATTTTTTTTTGTAAATCAAACATATTTCAAAAACTATTCATTCGATTCTAATGAAATTTTGATGGTAGGTCATAATTAGCCTAATGTTTGTCCCATAAATGTTTAATCTTCTGTGCTCATTAGATTCTCTTCTACATGCGCACAAACATATAGTTTTTTACACTTATATTCAGTGCAATTCAATAGAACTCATTTGATTGTTTTATGAAATATGAATGGTTGATCGAAAGTAGCAGATAGCCCCAGATTAATTTCAACTGTCTGCGCTCTTTATATTTTGCTAAACTGACACTTTAATTAATACATGTAAAAAAAAAAAAATAATAATACTAGGTG
>KZ651052.1:1548974-1561100 GCA_001010745.2 Gerris buenoi | reverse complement strand
TGCGAAAACGGCATTTTGCATTGCTCGTGTGGTTTTACTACCCTCGCTGTCGCTCGGGTGTAAACACCACACTCGCATGCAAAATGCTACTTTCCACACTCGACGCGTAATGTACTATTTCACATCCTCTCACGTATTTTATTGATGTTATGCTTTTACATCCCAATTATGTTTTGTTTAATTACACAAATAAAAGTATCAATTTAGCAATATTTATTGTGAGCGACAGAGAGACTGGAACAAAAATGTTCCCTCATATTTTAAACGGATTTCTGCCATGGAATCGGGAAAAAAAAATAAAAATATTGGTTCATAATAACATTCACATAACTTCTATTACCTTCGGTAACCTCGCAAGCGAAGTAATAAAATTAATAAACAATAAAATTATAAGGATCAAATTTAAAAAAAGAAAAAATATATATATAACATTAATTTGAAAGAAAATTAACTTCTACTTCTGAAAAAACCGTCATTATAAAAGGATAATGCAAGCAAATAATTTAACACGGTAATTTTAAGGGAAAGAATGAAAATTGGATTAGACGGAGGTGTTACGTACTTTACTAGGAATGAGACGTGAGTGTGCTGTGCAGGGTATAATGGGCTGAGGTATTGCATATTCTATGTGCACTGCATATTCTACAACCTACTTTGTACAGACCACTAAGGTTTCATGCTCTAAGTATATTTTTATATTATTTATAGAACTTTTCCCTCTAATACCCTACTACTTACATTATTGCTTAGGTGTTCGGATCAATTCTACTGCAATATATAAAACCAAACAATTTATGTCACTTTGACTTCATTGATTTTATATTATCACTTGGTATAAACTAAATGTTTGAATGGATTAGTTTGTTGCATAACGCTAATATAAGTAAAAATAAAAAGGGGGAGGGAAGAAAATATACAAACATCTGAATTTGGTAGAGCCCGCATTCGGGGTGTTTAGTGTTTATATGAAAAGGACTGTAATAATTAAAATTCAATTGAATTAAGTTTTTTTATTTAAATTTGTATTCACTGTAACATGATCACCTCAACCATATCATTTCCAACCTTTGATTTATCAAACAATTGGTCCGATCAACTGAGACAAACTTTCTCATATACGAGTTCATAATTACTTAGCCCAGTATTTTCCATTTGTTATTTTTATATTTACATTTAATTATTATTGAAAATTTCATCAATATTTATAATAAAAATAACTTCTTTTGTGTGAAGAATCGAACCTAAGCTCTCTCTTTCCGCATTTTAAGCTATTTTCTTAGAAACTAGATTTTTCCAAGGAAAAAAGGCTTATAATTTTTTAATCAAAATCGTCGGAAATGTTTTCGGTAAATATTTTTTCCCCGTTTTTTCAAGGTTTTTGGGAGGTAGCGCCCACAAATTTAGAGCTTATATTCATTTTTCAATTTTGCCTCGGGGTATGATTATTCTGAACATATTATATTTGCCAAATTTCGTCAGAAACGGTCCAGTAGTTGAGGCCCCAGGCGTCTACAGACGACAGACAGACAGAAGTTTTTTAAAAAACACTTTTTTGGACTCAGGGGATCAAAACGTGTAAATCCATCAAAATCTCAAAAATCAAATTTTCGCGCCATCACAATACTTTCTCTTTATATGAGAAAGTAAAAGAGGGTGTCATCTTGGAAGTCTCTTCTACATGATAAGATAATTTTTATTCTGTTTGGTCTTCAAATCAAAAATTATCGTGATAACTACACAATACTGGTGGGCTCTGGAGAGGTCGAATAAAAAATAACATATGCGTTACTTCAAGCCCTACAAGATAGGCTGGTTAGTGTTTTTAAGAGTTAAATTAAGTCAGAAATATCGCCTGAACAAGTAATACTGTAGTGAAATCAGATAGTGTACATATTTCAAATGGACATAATTAGGGGATATCTGTCTTAAAACGGATTTGTTTTAATAGCATGGTAGCTTTTTCTACAATATTATGATTGCAATATTATGATTATGATTGCAATGGCCAAAAAAAAAAAAAAAAAAAAAAAAAAAACAATGTCATTACACATTTATTAGCTTTAAGTTGATTAGACTTTATGATCAAGTAGTTTAACGTGTTATTGATATTTATCTGCTTTCGTATATTGATGCAATTCCCTCTGACAATCATTAATCCTAGGATAAATCGAAGAATCAGTCGGAAAAATAAGTGCATGTCTCTTATCTAAATAATCAAGCTAGTCAAAGGAGGATCTAGGCCCAGGAGATAGCGGAGAAGTACGTCTAAACAGGACATGGCTTACTTGACCATATATTCCAAAAAAGCACTAAAAGATTAAATTTATACACAAAATTCTAGCTGGGTGTTAGTCAGACACTATTATACACGCTTTCTCTTGGACAATAAGCATGGCAAGATAAGAATAAATGCTCTAAGCGTTTATTATTATCTTGTGTATTAGTATATTGGGTCCGTATAGTCTCGAAGAAGGACTCTTCCAATCTCAATATTCTGTACTAACGTCTTTCTGTCGCTCTTATAGCTTTTACTAGCCTCAAAATATAGTGATTTTATGCTAAATGAGTTAAATAACCTTAGAACCATTCTTAAATCGACTTTCATTATTTAATAATAGATCGTTAGGAAGCTTTTAAAGAACCCGGTTTACTTTTAATAACACAAAATGGTCTTAAGTGTGGCTTCCTAAGATGCAACTTTTTTCAGTCGTTGTAAGAAAAACTTAACAAAAGCTATCAAGTTTTTTTATGGTTGGCTTATTATTATACGAACAAGGTTCTTTGGCTTTAGAGATTATTCTGCCTCCCGTTTTGCTTTCCCTTCAGCACAAATACTGTTGTTTTTACTATCTTATGGCACTCCAATACTTGAATAAATAATACTTCTTGACATTGATTGGTGAATATTTAAAAATGTTTATTTTAACGCTCATTTTGTAAGGCGGTGTTTGCCACACGCCCATGGGGCCTCCATATGGGTGTGCCACGAAATATCATGAAAAGCCTTGTTATCAATGAACAAAAGTTGTGATAGTGTACGTTAAACAATAGGTTTGTTCCAAACACACCTCAAACTAGTTCCAAACTAATTTCAAACTGTACGACGCTTGTGCATTAGCAAAAAACGTTCAAATGTGGTCCGATGCGCATGCGTCAGACACTTCCAAACCAGTTTGAAGTGTGGTTGGAACAAACCTATTGTTTCTCTTTTTCCACATCTAATTGGGTGCCACGGTTTTAAAAACCGAATTGAAGATACATGTAAAATAAGGAAAAATGTAAGATAATAATCAAAATCAAAAGTGTAAGTTTTTATTTTCAATAAATGGCTATTATTATTATTATTATTATAATATTTGTATTTAATTAAAATATGATTTTACATAATTTTTTATAATCTGAATAAAAACAGCATTTTGTAATTCTCTAGTAATTTACTGAAAAGTGCAAGGTAGATTGTGATGGTATTAATAGGATAAAAGCCTAATATTAGTCAATCAGTGTATAAAGTGTGTCACGGCTAAATATAAGTTGTGATTAGTGTGCCGTGAGGTCAAAATGGTTGAGAATCACCAAGATGTGTAGAATAAACATACACATAATAACATATCATAACATATTACATATTGTATATACTTATATACGTTTTGAGGAAACACTGGTCTTAGGTGTCCACGCAGGAAATTTCTACTTGTTAGTAGAAATTAGTACTACTACTTATATAGGAGGCTACAGACCATAATATCTTGAATGCAGAATGAGAATTATCCTGCCAAACAGGAAAATCCAAAAATCTACTGTAATTTACTGTCCGGAGATTTATATTTTATTTATGACAAAACTTTCTTCTCCGATTAGGTACAGCAGCTTATTTTCCTTATAGTTCCGTAGAATGTTGTCAATTCACTCCATCACATTGTCCCATGTTATCTTTGTATAACTAAAAAAAATAAAATAAAATAAATAAATAAAATTAAAATAAACAAATAAAAAAATAAAAAAATCAATTCGATTTAGAACAACATTAGCTTCTATTCATGATACTGACATAATGGATTGTTATTTTTTATTATTTTTATTATGATAAATAATATTTATTATCGTTATATAATATTTAATGTTATATTTCAATAATAGATTTATTTAATTCTGGATATTTTTATGTATATTTATTTATATTACATCAATTTGACCCTTATACATTTTATCCTCAACTATTAATAATCATTTTTACTTATTAAAAATTAAAAAAAAAGGCTAAATACAACTAANGGAAAATTAAATAAAATGTATGTATATGTATGTATGTATGTGTATATTCTATTTTTATCAAATAAAACAATAAGAATTTCATATGACTTTATTCTTAGGAAGAACATGTTGAGTATAAGTTTGATTCTAGAGATATTGGGAATATGGGCAGAAGTTCTATTGTAGAGTATTCTATTCAACCCTTACCACAGGTGCTATAAAGCTTCTTATTGAATTCATGTCACACGGACACTCGCCCTTTATCACCTGTCATTCTTGTCTCCTCTCAGTCTCCAGTAAAGTGTACAGACAATAATAGTGATGAAGTATGTGATGCTCTGCACTATCATTATTCACATTCACAAAAAAAACTAATCAATGAAAGCAAAACATTTTTGGTTTCGTGTCGTCTGTTGTTCTGTCTCTCGTTCATATCTTAAACACTATTTGTTTAAATTTTAGTGGAAGGTCATAAAAAGCTCATTGTTGGTCCCATAAAAGTGTCAACCTTCTGCGCCCATTTGTTTCTCTTCCACATGCTCACATTACATACATCTTACATCAATTTACTGTTATCGTTATCTCTTTTAAAGTAATCGTGTGTAGTATGTAGTGTAGTGTGTAGTAAGTAAAATAATTTAAGATATTTGGACATTTTGTCAAAAGTAAACCGCAGATATCTACAGATTCATGGCAACCAGTATTGCTTACTAAACAAACTGGGTTCAAGATGGTGGAAAATGTTAATTTTCCGGGCAACACAACTATGTGTAAGGACTGATTTTTGTACCAAGTTTCAACTTCCTAGCTTGAAAACTTCGGGAATTATACATGATACAAACTGACAGACAGATAGAAGCCTTGACTGAGACGTAGACAGATAGACTATAATCCACCTAAAAACCATTCGAATCGTCTTAAAAAAAACCTAAAACGGAGTATTCCGTTGAAATCTCGGTTTGTGATACCTTTGGAGGAGGAGAGGAAAAGTAAAAATTGTAAGATTTAAATAAGGGGGAAAATTAAATAAAATTTGTAAATAATGGGTCGTAAAAATCATTAAATCATTTAAGTATGTTCTAGGATAAAGCTATGTTCCACACTAATTGGCAGACTATTTTTTATAAATTGTCCCATCGATTCGACATCTCGTGTACCATGTACCTATTTATTTCTCTTGAATATAACATTATTGCTTTAATTTCTGTTATTAAATGAAAAGATTATTTCTTTAAAAGTCAAAATTAGGAATGATTGTTTTACTATCTTCGAGAGTTAAATTGTAAAAATGTTGTTTTATTTTTTCCCATTTAAATAGTAAACGAAATTCAAGTGGGTATTTCGTTGTTTTAAATTATACTTTTTTGTTGTCGTCTTAGTTTTGGAGGCGAACCCTATAATTAGAGGTTCATTTATCGTTTCTTCGCTTTGCCCCACCATCACCTCGTAGAACGATGACCTTACGTGACGGAGCCGTGGCAACTTCGTGACCCGATTCAGTTTTCTTTTATTTTTCTTATTTTATTTTTACGCCAGTCGTTTTTTTTATGTTTGATACGACCATAACACGGCTTGCTGCTGCGGATAAGCGGTCAGAAGTAGATCGATAGATTTTCTTGAGGAGATTAGGAAAGATTTATAGCTCAACTACTTAAATGCCTACCTTTTGTACAGAAAAGAATATAATAGTAGTGTACAAAAATTATATAAAGTTAGTGACCAAGAAGGTATGCATACTAATTTTTTAAAAAATATATAAACAACACATAAAGAGGACATTTTTTTAGTCGTGACACAAAATTAGCAAGATTCATTTGCCGTAATATCTTTTTAACTTTAACACAATAGGATTATAAAGCAGATTTATTATAAACCTAATAATCCAGGAGATAGCGTGCAAAAAAGTGTGTGACTAACATCAAGCTTGAATTTTTTATTTAAGTTAATCTTTTGGTGCCTTTTAAGAATGAGTGAACGGCTTAGTTCATTTGTAGGACATTGCTTATCAATAGGTATTAAAAAAAAATCTGTGCAGAGCGGCCATGTCCAGCCCTTTATGATGGGCAATGTTATTTGTATAATCCTTATGAACTTAGTTAGTTTGATAAAAATCAACTGATGATAGTTTGTCGTTTAATAGGCTAGTTTATCAAGTATTACACCAAATCACTCAGGATCATGAAAATCACATTATACACTATAAAGGGTGGAACATGGCCGCTCTCCGCCGGTTAGTTTTTTTCAAATGCCTATATTGTATTATTGGAGCAAGGGCGTTGCAAATAGCACCGCTTGCTTTCCCCAACTGTAAAGAAAAGTAAGGTAGGATCTTAATTAAAAAACCTTTAATTCCTAAAAAGTAGATGTGTATATTCAGCTGCCGCCAAAAGAACCTGGAAACAGTATAATATTGTATTTACAGCTTTTGGTGAGGTTTGATTCAGATTGATGTTCGGTGAAAGTCCAGAAGGAAGAGTCCGGTAGGTAGAACAAAGATTCCAAAAAGAAGAATCCACAAAGGGGATTAAAGAGTCCAGAAAGAAGAGTCCACAAGGTAGATTAAAGAATAGAGTCTGGTCCAGGTTGAATGAAAAGCCAAGAGCTGCCTGCTCTTAGAATGATAACAGGCCTTAGAATACTCTGGCTACAGTGCCCTTGGAGGTTACACACAGACTGGCTGCTAGGCTTTTTTATACTGGCAGAGGTCAGAGTTCAAAACTCAGAACTCAGCTGAAACTACTGAATCCAAACTCCTCAGACGACAACAAAACAATACACATCAAAATAAACAATTGCTATGCCTCTTTTAATAATAGATAAGAAATTATAAATAATTCATACATAAAACAAATAAAATGAAAATAAACCTTAATCCTTAACATGTATTCTAGCTATGACATTCAAAGCTATGACCCGCTGATGTACTTAGCCGAACTCATATTCTTAAAAGACAATCAATAATTTATTATAGACAAAATTCTAGTTTTATGTTAGTCAGATACTTTTTTGCTCGCGATGTCCTGTGGATTATTAAAATAAGCTACCTTTGGGTAGCTATATTATTGCTGTTACGGATTTCTGTCTTGGAATTTTTGAAATCAGAGCAATCGCATAGTGTCCGTTACCTTCAGTTAATTGCATGTGGTAGCGAGTAGTATTTGGAGGAAAGCACTCTTATATTTTAGGCTAAATTTATTTATCTACTGCAGGGATGTCTTTAATGAATATACTCGTATTTAATTTATGCTTTACTGTACGGCTCAACAGAGACTGAAAATATTTGAAAATCTGTTATTTTGGGCTAATGGGCGGAAATTTGTAAATTGAAATACCAAATTATCATAATATTTTCTATTAAGAATCAATGTAAAATATTACGGGATTATAGTTGTTTCGTCTAACCATTAACAAGTTATGTTTCAATTAATATTTCTTCAATCTTAAATTGATAACACCATCATTAAAAGCTTTTAAACTACAAGCTATATTAATACTACCTATTTTATCCATTTACCTTTCTAACCTATTTGTGGACTGAATACTGCACGAGAAGGGTGGGGCTCCTTAGATAAGGAAAGAGCACTTGATCTTATGTAATCTGTGTAAATTATGGCTTTTTGCACTTTGTAACGATTGGCCATATTTTAACGATAGTGCCTATATTTCTTTAACCTAAAGAAAAGCAAATAACGTCACTAATAAATATAATAAGGTATTATTATCACGTAACAAAATCATAGTGTATTCTCTACTTTAAAATAGTGTCGAGGTGCTTTGATTTAGTACAACACCAGACTAGACTAAAGTCAATCCTCTTAGCACTGTTTCAGACGACTATAGGATTGTAAATACTTTAATACTAGTGTTGACACAATGCACAGCTTAGCTTTAATAATACTCTAATGTGTAGCAATGCTATTAAAGTTAATTAAAGTACGGTAAGAGCTGTTTCAAAAACATTAGAGTTGTGATTAGTATAGTGCATAATGATCTAATTTTTAGAGTTGTAGCAACACAAATAGAGTGAAATGAAATATTGACAGTATTCTTTTGAAAAAATCTAGTGTTGAATTTTATTTACGCTTAGAATTGAATCAATACATAAGTTGAAATGATATTACTCTGCTAAATTAGAGTTGTAACAGTCTTAGCTGCAGTCAAAATAAAGAGTTTGAGGGAAGTTTGGTAGAACTCAAACATTTAGATTTCCTTCATTAACATAGTATCTTTAACTTATTTTAAGATATCTTAACTAAAATGTATAAACTTTATTATATTATTTGCCTATATTTAAAAAAAGTAAGATTCAATTAGAAGTGAATTTATTTACATTATACAAAGGATGATGTTTTAGAGAAAGCTACAACAATCTGAAATGTATTCGAATTATTTATAAAAGTTATTGAAGCGAGCGCGCTCGCTTCAATAACTAGCAAGCTTCTTACATTTAACGAAATATGCTCCGTGTCTGTCTGTCTGTGTCTGAAACGTACGACGATAACTTGACCGATTTTGATGAAATTTGGTACACATGTTCATTTGACCAATGCTCAGGACTAGTTCGTTGGACAAAAATTCAATTTTAAACTTCAAATTTAAAATTGGAATTTCAGAACGGGAAAAAATTCTGGCATCACCTATTCGATGAGACGAACATTTTTTTCAAATAAAATTTCTTAGTATAGTAAAACCAACAGCGACACCGCTATGAATTAATAAAGAACGCTAAAACTATTAGCGGACCTTAACGTTTAAAATATAGAAGACAACCTTTTTACCGATATCTAACGTGACAATTTTAATAAAACTTCATGTACATCGTCTAAAGAACAATTGAAACAAGTATGTAAAATTTCAACTTGATACAAGCTGTAGTATTTGAGTAATGAAGAGATACATTTATAATATTTTAAAAGGTACTGGGGTGGTTAGATTCTTAGTCGTGTGGTGTATAGGTTTGTTTAGGAAGTAAAGCTTTATACCGAGTTCCCCCACTCTACATCGCACTGCCCTCTTCTACTTATCTTTAACTATGCGACATTCATCATGATTAACAAATTTCAATATTTAGTATTTTATGGTAATACGCTCGCTTCAATGATAGAGCCACGCGATGCCTATTTCATTTATGGTGAGGGGTTTAAGTATTAAATTTGAGTTGCACATGATCAAAAATTATTCTTAGCCTAGTAAATAGTGCATCATCAAAAATTTTAACCAGAAAAATGTATAAAACTTCTTGTATGTAAATAGTTATCATAGGAAAACATAAACCAGGAGATCTAATGGCATAGCACCTGTTCCTAACCAATATATTAGGAGAAAGTAAATCCCGTTTATTTTTTATGAGAAAAAATCAAAACTGGACTACAATTTCTCGTTTACAGAGGAGCTGACGCTTCTATTATACCAGAACTAGCTGGATACCCGTGCTTCGCTACGGAGTGTTTTTAAATTTGATAAGTTTATAAACTACCAGGAAAGCATACAACTTATTTTACTATGCGAGAATATCTAGATTCTATCCCTCCTAGTTATATCCCCCACCTCTTTGATAAGATCATTTGCAAATATCCTAAATTTACCCCCCTCCTAAATGAAAATATGACAAAACTGTACATAACAACAATTACTGTACTCTTAAAGAGCATTTTAACGATATGCATCATGAAGATAGAGGGTATTCATTACTTGTACCCCGTACCCATTTGAACCAAAATTTATAGTTCGAAAATTCATGTAAACAGTTACCTTCCCCTTGCTTTGAAGATCAAGTGTGCAAATTTTCATCGAGATCGGAATAAAACTGTAGATTTGCATAAAAGAACATGCATATGTATACACATATGTTGACTTTTATATACATATATAGATATAGGTATAAATTTCCATTTTACCTCTCCCCCTTCTAAATGAAAAAAAGACAAAACTGTAATTAAGAACAATTACTTTTCTCTTAAACAGCTTTTCAACAATTTGTATCATGAAGGGTATCCATTACTTTGTCATTTGTACCCCGTACACATAACAACAATTACTGCACTCTTAAAGAGCATTTCAACGATATGCATCATGAAGATGAAGGGTATTCTTTACTTGTATCCCGTACCCCTGTGTACCAAAATTTTAATTTCGTAATCTCATGTAGGCAGTGACCTTCACCTTGTTTTGAAGAAAAAGTGTGTAAATATTCATCAAATTAGGATAAAAGACATACCCTCATACGGATACACTTCTTTTTATATAAGATATAGCTATATTTTTCAATTATACCCCCCTCCTAAGTGAAAATATGATAAAACTGTACATAACCACAATTACTGTCCTCTTAAAGAGCTTTTTAACGATATGCATCATGAAGGATGTTTATTACTTAAACATTTGTACCCCGTACCCCTGTGTACAAAAATTAAATTTCGAAAATTTATGTAGACAGTGTTTTTCCCCTTGCTTTGTAGGTCAATTGTGCAAATTTTCATCAAGATCTGACTACAACTGTAGATTTTTATAAAGAACATACATACATTCGTTGACTTTTATGTATGTATGGCCGCCATCTTGAATCAAAATGCCCGATTGTTAAACTATTTATCAAAAGTTACAAATTTCATAAAAGGAAGCTAACTTCTAAATTTAAAGGTTCTAGTACAATTGGGTCCGGAGATATCGTCTTGTCGAATTTTGTATATAAATGGCCGCCATCTTGAATCAAGATGGCGGATTTTTAAAATATTTCTTAGCGAGCACCTAGGAGGTAAGAGTAGGTCCAGTGGTTTCAGAGATATCGTGATGTGTCAGTGAGTCAGTCAGTGAGTGGTATTTGGATTTTATATATATAGATAAACGGACATAAAGTTCTATAATTAAATCTTGGACTTCGAAGAACATTCTAATGATCATTTGTCGTTTCTAAAGTAAACATAGGAATTTTAGGAGCTGATTTATTAAAAAATAATAATTTATTTATATATTTAAACAAAACTAAGTTAATAGTATTACTAACCACCAAATTGACAGGCGACGTCGCAAACATCGAAGAATACGAAGTACTTCACACTATACTGCAGTAAAACTTCACAATTTCATGTCATATTACTAAAATTCCCAGATCTATCCAAACCAAACGTACTGACTACACATATAAAACGGAAAAAAAAGCTTTTTTAATTAGAATAATCGTTGATTCTATTTATTCCAGAGCAAGACTTCTTGATACCCAAAAAACTGTCAATAGCAAAAGACAAATTTTAAATTACAGTCATCCAAATCACAATGGGATGGTTCTCTTCATATGGTTAATAAAAGAAGGAATTTGGAGACAAGACGATTAAACAATTGTACATCATTCTTGAAAGGACCCACTGAAGACTTGTATCATATTAATCTCAAAAGTACTCAAATCTATTCCAAAATTGTTTAGTCGACTAAACCCAACTAACAGTCTGTTCATGCGTTTTAGTATCATGAAAAATTCTATATTAAAATATATATACTAGAAAGGCTTATATTCAAGAAAAAGTTGTGTATATTTTAAGGAAATCTTACATATTTATGACTTATATAAATAAAGTTGAGAGTTTCATTTTGTCCTATATTATAGGGCATGTCTAAACTTGTTTTACCCTCTCCTACTGCATTATATTCTTTGGTCATAAAAATTCATATTTCTACATTTTTAATTTATTTTTTATTTCTTATTCTTAAGGTTCTTCTAAAAGGTTGTCCCTTAGAGGAGCATGGTACGCTAATTATTCTTTACTTTTTAGGTCGTAACATACTTGGTTTTATCAAGGGTAAAATGGCAGCCATAGTAGAAACGCGATATATATATATATATATATATATATATATAGAGAGAGAGAGAGAGAGAGAGAG
>KZ651052.1:1513939-1532778 GCA_001010745.2 Gerris buenoi | reverse complement strand
ATCCAATGAAGGTCCGAATTCACATTTGCTGGCTAGATTTCTAAGAATTGCTACGTATTGTGTTACTGATTCTTCTTCTGATCTAACTCTCCTTCCAAAGGCTACCCTTTCTGCAAGTACACAAGAAGTTTGAATGTAGTAGTTGGATAATATTTTTTTCATATCGTCATAACTAGAGTTTAAAATGTTTTCAGGGAAGCAATGGTCTACTAAAATCTTAAAAGCCTGTGGACCTATACGAGATAGAAAGAGTTTCTTTCTTATTCCTTTCTCATCCTGACTAGTAGGATTCAATAACCCGTGAAGTGATAATTCCAGTTCAAATCGTTGGATATAGTATTTCCAACTTTCTATTTCACTGTCAAAGTTATCAAATTTAAAATTATTTAGTCTATAATTATTTTCATTACTACTCCCTTCATTGGATGTCCCTGGTTCCTGCCGTCTATCTGATTTTCTGTAAGGCATCCTCGTCGCAAATTGTAAGATATTTAACAGTGGAAATTAACAGTTTTTTTTATTTTAATCAATCTAACAATAAACCTGACATGACACGACACTGTCATTCACTCTACTACAATAGGATTGATCTAATAAGAATTATTATATACTTATAAATGCAAGAAATTAAAAATCAATAAATAAATACGTGGCAAGAGTATTTCTTATATTATATTTATTTAATATTTGTAGATCTAGAATTAAATTTACGAAATGTGAAACATCAAATAGGTGGTAAAATTGTAGAATATGAGGGGGTTTATAGAAAATGTGGCGGTGCCTCACTCCAACGTTCAACATTCGGCATTTCGTATTCGGGTAGCTCAGGTGCTTTACAGACAAACGGAAGGACAGTCAAGTACAAGAATGTATAATGGTCCTCGTTTTTGGCTTCGTATCCTAAAGAGTATTAAATCCGGGACGTAGTTCATCGAATATCGTTAAGTTAGGAACAATTTTCAACTTTTTTATTTAAACTAACTATTTGAATATAATTCAAAGCATAAGGTTTACACAAAAAAAAACTGCATAGAAGCATTAAACCCGATGCCAGGTGTCTCCTCGAAACCGAGAGAAATCGATTCAACTGTTTTTACGCCGTCATAAAAGTTTACCACTCGAACAATTCTAGAGACTCATCTACAGTTTCAACTCGCCTTTCTTTTACGACCTGAATACCAGCTACCGCCAAATAATTAATGAGTAAAGGGGGAAGCTAAGGCAGCAAAATAGTGGACCTTATTTATTTTTCACTTTCATTGCAGAATAGTACTCTCGTCCCCCGGAAAAAACTTAAATTATATGGTGAAAACTAGCTTATTCAAACTTTCTTATTGCATTTAAATATTAAATCTACTGTTTATTACTGAAACGCGTTTTACTTCTCCCGAGTTGTACTATTAATATTTAAAAATTGTTAAGTAAATTCGTATTAAACTCAATTTCGCATTCCACTGATTTCCATAATCTTGAATACTAGTGTAAGATGCAACCTGATATAAGATTATATAACGTACCATTTAAAATAAAAAAAAATACCCTGTTTTTAGGTCATTGAATCCACATATTGACATTTCAATGCTTTTCCATGAAGTGGAGAAAACCAGTATAGATTTATCTAATAAATGGATTTTAAGGTGCGAAATTGTAAAACATAGTCCATTTTGATTACTATTTGGTACTATATGGAGCTCTAAAGAAAAGTTGAGCTTCAACTTGCCCAGTACAAATAATCAGAAAGGGAGGGGGGGGGGGAGAATTAAATACTTAACTTTCTTTACACCTACCGGAGAGCCAGCGTGGGCATGAGGGTTAAATTACTTACCACGTCTGCTCGGCCATCACTCAATTATGAGCGGAACGGATCGTGGGTTCAATTCCTTACTGCGACGCTCTGATTTATATGGCTCACAATTGATCATGTCATAATCGCTTCGGCTGTACAATGTACAGAGGGATGATGTGTGAAGTGGCTGAAACTCTCTACCACAGGTATAGTAAACTAGGACGACCTCGAAACCCTAAAAAGGGCCTAAGTGATGGTCAAATTACTAAGTTCGAACCAGTGGTTCATCCTACCTGATTTGTACTAGGATCTTACTACTACTGATTCTTTGCACCATCGTTAAGCAGGTTTTTAGAGAAGCATTTTCCATAAAATCATATTGAGTGCCACCGCTTGCTTCCCCCAAGACCCATGTTTGGCCTATTCACTGTAACGCCAATATCTCCGGAACACAGAGTGATAACGATATGCGTTTTTTTTTCAAAAATCTTCTATACACTGTCCCTGTCCTCTTCAAACTGATAAACATATCAAGTGATTAATATGTTCCTAAATACAAAAATTAACAGGAGTCATATATCTGTTGAACGTGCAGGCCAAGTAAGTGGCCCCCTCTTCCGACCCATCCATTTGGAAATTGTGCATTAAGATAATTTCGGCAATTTACCGCTGGAAAAGTTCTGGGGTGACAGCGGATTTATTTCATATCATTTTGATAATAAAGAATTGCCGTAAACTAGTTTAATAATGAAAAATGTTTATTAAGTGTCCCCTCCATTTCTAAAAATTAGGAATAGTTATTCTGTTAAACCCTGTAATAGTTTCTTATATAAATTGTTCAACCTAAAATGAAATGGCACTTTTTTAGACTGTTACTTCCCTATGTTGTTTTAGAACAAAAATGACTGACTAAATAACTATTAAGACAAAGGGATGCTTAGTCCAATGTACTTTAACTTAGTGACAAAGGAATTCCACATTTCTGTTTATACAAGGGAAGTAACAGACTAAAGAAGAACATTCTGTACACCTTCTTTAGATTGTTACTGCCCTCTGTTTTTATAAGGGGAGTAACAATCTAAAGAAGTGCCATCAAAATATTGATTCATGTATTATTTAATATTTATTTTGTAATGTAAAATGTTTTTTAGAGTTGGCCAAGCATAGATGCGACGGAAGTTTCCAACCTAACACTTGAGATAGAGAGTATACTGGAGGAGACCAGGACTCAGATTAGAACTGAACTCAGAGGATTTACATTTCCAAACACTATAGTTAATATTACCGAGTCGTAAGTACTTTTTAATTTATTATTTTCCTTAACAAATGTAAATAAAATTCAATAAGCTCAGGCTTTTAACTTTAAGGTTATTATAATTGATACTTGGCACTTCTTTGGATTGTTAATCCCCTTATAAAAAGAATAAAGGGGAGTAATGTTCTAAAGAATGGGTATTGAATATTCTTCTTTTGACTGTTACTCCCCTTATAAAAACAGAAGTGTGATATTCCTTTGTCACAAGAACATTGGACTAAACATCCCTTTGTCCTAATAGTTATTAAGACAATGAAATGTATAAATGATTATGTCCTATTTATATTCTAAAAACAGGGGAGTAACAACATAAAGAAGTACCAGATAATCTAGAAAATAAACTGCCAATCAGTGTGGTACATAGCTCTCATTAAATTTATCCTTATTAGGTTATGGCACCTTTAAAATATATGTGTGACTAGAAATATCATAAAATATGCAAATTTGAGGAAATTTCACCCTAGGAGTAGAATATTTATATGAAAATTCAAAAAATAGGCAATAATATGCACGCCCTGAATATATAATTATGTATATGAATTAATGGCCGAAATATGCAAAAATATGCATTTCAAATTTGAATTTAGGGGCCTTGTAGTGTAGTTCAAAACATAATTCGTGAAGAAAAATCACTTGGGGCAGTAAAAAAATGATATTATGCAAAATCCGAAATAAGTCATTATGAATCAAATAGTGACCAACGTTAAAGAGATTAAATATATTGGAGGCAGAAAAATATAAAAGGAATTGTGTGCCTGATCTCCTTACTTTATGGAAGACTTATATTCACTACTTTTACATTAAAACTTTTACAATAAAAACTTCTGTTTAAATTTTAAAGATGCTTGCTGATTATAGGGAAATCGCGGAGCTAGTTCCTGAGGAAGGAGGTAGACCAATGCGGAGCTTAGTAGTAACTACGTGGAGATCAGGTTCTACGTTCTTAGGAGATATACTGAACGCTGTACCAGGAAACTATTACCACTACGAACCTCTTCTGGACTTTGGAGTGGTCACTGTAAGAGGGCCACCACTCTCAGACCGTGCTCTTAACACACTTAATAGCCTTCTTACCTGCAATTATTCATTATTAGGTAAGGATATGAGTAAGTAAAAAGGTCAAATTGTGTATGTAAAGGATACGTTTATTTAAATTCATAAAATTTTTGGTTTGTTTATTTTTTGCTGTTTTATTTGGGGAGCCAGTGTGACTAAAGGGGTTCTAGGCACTCGCCCAGTTATCGCTATGAGTCCAGGTGAATCAAGGTCGTGGGTTCGATCCCGTGCCATGATCCTCCGATTTAAATCGGTCACTAATAACCACAGTGTAATCACTTCGGCGTTACTATGTATGTTGGTAGGATGTGGAAAGTGGATGAAACTCTTCACGGTTTAGTGGTGTACGGGTTTAGTAAAATGTGATCCACGTGACTTGATTGTTAGGTTAGAACAAGTGTTTTGTCCCTGATGTTTAAAAATTACCAACCATTGCCATTCTTGGTGTTTTAAGTTAAAGTATTTATTCAGGGTGTAGCATAAATAATCATCCATAAGAGCAACAGGATTATAATGAGAAAATTTAAGCCTTGTCCAGAGTCAAGCATGCCCAGTTTAAAATTCGCAGGTGCATTTTAATCTGGGCTTGCGCAAACCCCAATGCTCGGCTCGTTTCCTCTTTTCTGTTCAGCAGTGTGGACACAGCTTAAGTCAATATAATATCAGTTGACAAATGATAGTCATTAAAAGATAAAGAGTGTTGAAAGTGAAACTCAATTTTCGAAAAATTTCAATATTTTTAATAACGGTTGAATAAAAATTGAAGAAGTTTCCGAAGGTAAGAAATCTGAATTCGGCACTAGTTTAAACCTAGTGCGTAGAGAGCGCTTGCTACGTACTTCGTGATGAATTAAACCCACTTTATTTTTTTTTTTTTTTTTGTTTTGTTTTACCCTATAAGATAGGAATGTTTTGACTTCAAACTAGAGAAGAGTTATTATTTCCACGTAAGAAATATACTCACTCTTGGCCATTGCAGATATCTCAAGCCGTTTGCTATTTATTCGTCTTTAATAGTAAAAATTCCGAGAGAGAAAACAAAAAAAAAAAAAAAAAAAAAAAAAAAAAAATCATCAACATTTCAAAAATACTCCGCAATTTATTAAAAATATATTTTGAATTATTTTTTAAAATTTGCTTTAACAGATGTTGAAAAGGTCCACCGTTTACTTTAATACACAAAAATTCAAAAAGCGAAAATACCTCCCGAATATAAGCAACGCTTGATAAAAAGCTTAAGAAAAGTAGTTGATTGACTTAAAATGTTCAACCGTTTTTTATTTTTTTATTTTTTTATTTTTTTTTTTTTAAATAAAGTTACACTTTTAACACTCCTTATCATTTTTAATGAGTTTCACCTGTTGCCTGTTGCTCCACGGTGGTCCAGTTATGGGATCCACTGAATGTATCAAATATTGTTTGAACCCCCTCGAACAAAGTAAATAAATACTGTACACTAACTGCTGCATATTTACAAAATATGTAAACATATTTTTTTATAAGTTCATATTATGTATAGTGGATAGTGTAAAGCCTATAGTTCGGTTATGAATAGTTGAAATACTTTACATTTTACGAGAGATTCTAAAGATGGTTGTTGAGGTGTAAGTAAAGAATGAAAACACTAATTCATTAAGCGAGACGTTTCGACCCTTAACTAAGGTCATCTTCAGTCATTTATTTGAATCTAAAATAAAAACCACAATAATTACAAACAATTCATTCGTTAATATAATTAATTAAAGTCGCTAATTGACTTAATTAGATATACGATTAACAATTCCTTAATAACAAATTTAAAATACTTACATAGATGTTGATCATAATAAAAGAATTTCTAACTCCATAGGAGAGGGTCAGTTCTAACTATAATAAGAAATTCTTAATTAGAAATTATAATTCTAACTATAAAGTGAGAAATTCTTTTATTATGATCAACATCTATGTAAGTATTTTAAATTTGTTATTAAGGAATTGTTAATCTAATTAAGTTTAGAAGTTGATATCTAATTAAGTCAATTAGCGACTTTAATTAATTATATTAACGAATGAATTGTTTGTAATTATTGTGGTTTTTATTTTAGATTCAAATAAATGACTGAAGATGACCTTAAGTTAAGGGTCGAAACGTCTCGCTTAATGAATTAGTGTTTTCATTCTTTTACACCTCAACAACCATCTTTAGAATCTCTCTTGAAATTTAGAAGGGTGTACCTCATTGATTAATATGTTTTTTTTTTTAATTTTCTCATTTATATATACATTTTACTATAAATTATGCTTTTGGGACATAAATTTCGATATTGGACTAAGATTGAGCAATAGTGGAGTGGCTAGAGATTAGTTATTGTACAGAATAGGACATACATTCGTTTTGACTACTTTAAACGACATTAGATTCATTTATTTAAGTTATAAAGAATTATTTCATCTAGAAATATGCTTTCGGTGGAAGAGTATCATGAATCCATACATCGCTATCACGTCATTGCGAAATCAGTGGGACTCGCTAGATGAAAGCCTTTATTAAATAATTCTATGGATCAATAAATATTCATGGAAAAAATATGTTCTGCACTTACACCTAGAGACTAATGGATCTTTTAAAGTTTCTGCTACCAATATTGAAAGGGCAGAAGAGGCAAAACATAGAATGTGCATTTATAACCCTTCCCATCTCACTGACTAACGGTCAGTAAAAAAAAAACAAGTTTGAAAAGATTCTAAAATCAAAGATTAAACATAATTTAACTTATTAGAGGGAAGCATTTATTTAAAAATGGAAAAAAATAGACCTAAACCCACGGACCCTGCAAAAAGAAAACGATGTCACCTGTGGACTAGCAATAATAATTTGTCTGAAGTATATGTTTAGGGAAAGGGGGACATATTATAAGCAACGACAAATCAACAAATAGATTTGTCATTTACCAATATTTAGCTTAAAATGGGTTCTAAAATTTAAACTACCTTTACTGGAAGGATCGCGACAATGCATTAATATTAAGTAATGAAATGAAAATATCCATTTTCATTTCTATCATTCTATCATCATCATCTGATAATGGTGACTTTAAAGAGATCAATCATATTTTAAATTTCTTGAAATATTTTTGGTTGATCAAAAAACAATAAATTGTTGCAATGTAGTTGTGCATATTAAGGAAGAAGTGGAAGATAAGTAAGCCTCGAATCGTTCCTAATCACCACAAGCGCACAAATGCCCAACCTTCTTAGGAATTTAAAATGGATTTGCTTAGGGCTTCTTTGAATAGCGCAAGGTAAGTCGAGCATCACCTAAAATTTTCGCTTGCACTCTCTTATAATATTTCTAGAACAGAGTGCATTTGCTAGGGCAGTTGTTTATATCGTGTGCAGTTGGAGACGACAGTAGCGTTATCCGTAACAGAGTGACGAGATCTACTGCCACATTTCACAGTGGCAGTGAGGGGGCAGCTGTTAAGCAGCATCGCGCGGATCAGTAGTTAGATGGGTGATCGCACCTTAGACCACGCAGGTGGTCTAGGTTTGATTCCCAAACCATGCCTCCCTCAATGTCCTCCTATAGCCTCGTTTAAAGAAATGGGAAACTGATTAAAAGATTTAGTGCCTTCAGGTTTCGGCCTGGAAAACCATGGTTGACTCTCATGGTGTTTTGATAAGAATCAATCAAATGACTCCAGAGTAGTGAAGTCAATGGTTTACAGACCAACACTTCAGTCGTGTGTTAAGGGTTTAGTTGTCTGGTATTAATCCAGTATTGGATTGATGCAGGGTACCCGGGTTCCTTCATGGTGCCAGCACTCGTCACCATTATTATCGCTTGTTATTACTGAGGTTGTAGTTGGACATTGCCCTTTTTTTAGTCCCTTATAAAATAGTCGACTACTGTTTTATCTTATCATTTCTTCTTCTTCGATGACAGTTTCCATCGACTTGATGTTATGCTTTGGTGTATTGGTGACAATTTAAC
Organism: Gerris buenoi; assembly: GCA_001010745.2. Taxonomy (NCBI): domain Eukaryota; kingdom Metazoa; phylum Arthropoda; class Insecta; order Hemiptera; family Gerridae; genus Gerris; species Gerris buenoi. The sequence goes on along the minus strand of KZ651052.1, from coordinate 1,524,648 downwards.
GCCAACTCAGTCGTATTCATTGTCGACTGACGGAAATTGAACTTGATCCCATTGTACCTAATTTTCTTTACAATCAACTTGCATATTGATCAAGTCTGTAGTCACCTGTTTTAAGGTTTCTAACTAAAAATCAGTTAGAAAATCAATTTCATAAATTTATGACATATTATTTAAAATATCTTAAGACGTCTGTTTTATTATACCACATACAAATTAGTGTAATTAATAAGTGTGTGGAGTATCTCATATCCTCAATATGAAATCAATTTAGTATGTAAGTTTTATTTTAAAAAAATAAACTTTAATATTTAGGAAAACAGAAGAAAAATATAAAGGTTGTTTAGCGTGCTATTATACCTAATAAACCGTCTCCTAACACGAACACACGATGCAAAGATCAGCATACAATAATTGTTTAAGTGAAAGAAAAAGTTTGTTGTTCTGCTGGTTTGAAATTTTACGTTTTTGGTTCAAAACTTTGACAATTCAAAACAGCCCAAATAGATTTCTCTACCCTAGAAGAACTGCAGTGCTTGTTACAGCTGCTTTTCAACAGATATGAACTTTATTCAAACCAAACATGCGAATAACAAAGTTTTCCTTGAAAAAAATACAACAAAAAAAACATTATACGATAATATCTTTTTGTTTTTATTCACGTAAATCCTCACGATAACACCAAAATACTGAATATAATCTTTTAAAATCCATTAAATCCATTTTAGAAATACTTCAAGAAAGCTTTAGTTAAATATACTCATTACGACAAAATGAAATTTAAATTAGAAAAGGAAATAATTATTATTATAGTTTAATTTAAATTTTTAATAAATTAATAGAATATTTGCAATTTACTTGATTAAATTTTATTGATGTTATAGCTTGTCGCTATCAATTAAACAATGAAAAAAAAACAATCTAAAATAAATTTATTGTTTTCTCCGTAAGTTATAGTCCAAGTCAATGTTTTTTGGTTTTCTGTATCTGTAAAAGAGGATTTTAAAATATAATGCATCCACAATCCACAGATTGGTGAATATTTCAATTTAAAAAATTAATTTGATTTTTCTTTCTCCTTCTGCACTCACAAACACGAATTAAAAATCGAGGAGTATTGGGAAATATCTCGTATTGAAATATTTTAATGAAAAATGAGCTGAATTCTATTTTTATTTTATAGTAGGGTCTGTAGGAAAGAAATTAAACGCTCACTTTTGCAATATTTCGACCCCTCTTTGGGTCATCTTCAGGCTGACTAGAAGGTTACTAATTCATCCTATTCATGCTAAAATTCTCTTTTAATCTAACCAGGGTGGTTATTGTCAATATTGGTTTAACTTATAATTCAGTTTCTTCTCTGCACTGCTGAAGTTCATCTTGGATAATTTCGACCTTCCAATTATATAATAGTAAGTAGTTAGGTTTGTTTCCTTGTACGTAAATTTATTTGATAGTAGGGTCTGTAGGAAAGAAATTAAACGCTCACTTTTGCAATATTTCTGTTCTCACTTTTGAGCTGAATTCTGTTCAAAAGGAGTGCATAATTATGATGAAATATTTTGTTTTCATAAATATTTAAAACAAATACGCCATCTTGATTGAAGATGGTAGATTGCAAAATAGTTTTAAATCTAGAAGAAAAGAGGAACCTTCCTACAAAAGTCAATGTTCGAGTTCAATTAGTTTCCATTTCGAATGTAACTTACCGCTATCTTGAATCAAAATGGCCGATTTAAAAATCCTTTTACAAAACATACTGTTGTCATAAAAGGAATATATATACAACATTTTAAGATTCTAGTGCAAATAGTTTCGAAGGTATTCTATGACGGATTTCGGAATGAATAACTACCATCTTGAATAAAGATGAAGGATCATGAAAAGATTTCTTAAGCGAGAACCTAGGAGCTAAGAAGGAACCTTTCTACAAAATTGCATGGTCAAAGGTCTAGTGGTTTCAAATACCGTGATGAATCAATTATATTTGAATTTTATAAATACACGAGTAGGTATTCCTAATCAACTTTTTTTATTCGTTATTTCTTGAGTCAATTTGAGCAAAATTTAAGAATTCATTTAATGCCTCATATAGTATAAGGAAAAGTCTTTATTATTTTACTATGTTTTTCCTAATTAGGAAATACGTAATAACTAACGAACGCTTTTAGAAAATGAATACTTACATTATTATTTTCTTGTTCACAGACAATTACCTAACATATGGTCAGGACCATAAATGGCTGTTTACTCACAACACGAGACTCTGGGATAAATGTACAGCTCATCCAGACCTCTGCTGGAATCCACAGTTCCTTAACAAGTTCTGCTCACTCTTCCCCTTCCAGTCCATGAAAACAGTCAGGATCCGTCTGGCACTGCTTGAAGACCTCCTCGAGAATCCTAAGTTAGTTTTTAAAACTTAATTTCCAAAAAAACTTGTTGTATGTGTTATGTGTTGGTAAATCAAGTCTACTTATATTATTAGTAATTTCATTGATATGTTTATTGTGAAGCTCCCTTGACAAAATAGGAAAGATCCTCATTAATTTAAGAAGAAGATCCTAAATTTCAACCCTCTCAACGGGTCTGCATGTTTTCTTCTCCGTTATTTAGTTCTAATAATTGCAAGATGTAAATAACTTTTTATATACCTTCTACGTTTTTAAATTTTCTATCATGAATCATAAATTTGAAACCTATCAAAATGAAGATCATAAATATGGGTCATGTCAAAACAAATAAAATAACTTGCGATTTTTATCCGAACTAACTTTCCATACAGTAAAATTTGNAAGTAGTTAGGTTTGTTTCCTTGTACGTAAATTTATTTGATAGTAGGGTCTGTAGGAAAGAAATTAAACGCTCACTTTTGCAATATTTCTGTTCTCACTTTTGAGCTGAATTCTGTTCAAAAGGAGTGCATAATTATGATGAAATATTTTGTTTTCATAAATATTTAAAACAAATACGCCATCTTGATTGAAGATGGTAGATTGCAAAATAGTTTTAAATCTAGAAGAAAAGAGGAACCTTCCTACAAAAGTCAATGTTCGAGTTCAATTAGTTTCCATTTCGAATGTAACTTACCGCTATCTTGAATCAAAATGGCCGATTTAAAAATCTTTTTACAAAACATACTGTTGTCATAAAAGGAATATATATACAACATTTTAAGATTCTAGTGCAAATAGTTTCGAAGGTATTCTATGACGGATTTCGGAATGAATAACTACCATCTTGAATAAAGATGAAGGATCATGAAAAAATTTCTTAAGCGAGAACCTAGGAGCTAAGAAGGAACCTTTCTACAAAATTGCATGGTCAAAGGTCTAGTGGTTTCAAATACCGTGATGAATCAATTATATTTGAATTTTATAAATACACGAGTAGGTATTCCTAATCAACTTTTTTTATTCGTTATTTCTTGAGTCAATTTGAGCAAAATTTAAGAATTCATTTAATGCCTCATATAGTATAAGGAAAAGTCTTTATTATTTTACTATGTTTTTCCTAATTAGGAAATACGTAATAACTAACGAACGCTTTTATAAAATGAATACTTACATTATTATTTTCTTGTTCACAGACAATTACCTAACATATGGTCAGGACCATAAATGGCTGTTTACTCACAACACGAGACTCTGGGATAAATGTACAGCTCATCCAGACCTCTGCTGGAATCCACAGTTCCTTAACAAGTTCTGCTCACTCTTCCCCTTCCAGTCCATGAAAACTGTCAGGATCCGGCTGGCACTGCTTGAAGACCTCCTCGAGAATCCTAAGTTAGTTTTTAAAACTTAATTTCCAAAAAAACTTGTCATGTTTTATGTGTTGGTAAATCAAGTCTACTTATATTATTAGTAATTTCATTGATATGTTTATTGTGAAGCTCCCTTGACAAAATAGGAAAGATCCTCATTAATTTAAGAAGAAGATCCTAAATTTCAACCCTCTCAACGGGTCTGCATGTTTTCTTCTCCGTTATTTAGTTCTAAAAATTGCAAGATGTAAATAACTTTTTATATACCTTCTACGTTTTTAAATTTTCTATCATGAATCATAAATTTTAAACCTGTTAAAATGAAGATCATAAATATGGGTCATGTCAAAACAAATAAAATAACTTGCGATTTTTATCCGAACTAACTTTCCATACAGTAAAATTTGCTGAAAACGAACTAAATTTTGCTGAAAGATGGCTAGAAGTATTAAAATAATGCATTGTCATCGTGTTCTGAGCTATTCTAAAATTTAAAATGTCTAGCTACTTGGGAAGCTTGTTAAAAATCGATTGCAAGATTTGTACTGTATAAACAAACAAACAAACAAGAAAGCAAGCTAATAAAAACATAGTAAAATAAAAAAAAAAGATATATTTATTTCATAGGAAGGAACCATGGTTATTCCTTTTATTAGAGTATACAAAGCTGATTTATATTCAAACTGAAGCAAATTTTTGATGAAGAAAATAATTAGGTCTCAATTTCCTTGGAAACCTAGTTATTCTGTAAGAAAGAAGCTATTTTTAACAATCACTTATTTTCTGTCTATTTTTTCCCCCTTTATTGAGAAAAAAAACCCTGAGTTTTCTGTTCACTAAGATTAATTGTGTTTCGAGGTCGTTTTAAGAGAGAAACATAATTACTTTTAATTTTTTATGCTTAAATATTTAACAAAAAATATTGAACTAACAAAAATTACACAGCATTTCTTCAATAATTTTAATTGACAATCATACTATTCATATAAAATTTATTTTTATCTTAATATATTTTNAAAAAAATTCATGAATTTTTATGTCCGAAGACCCTGTTAGTAATTTGACACACTGTTAGTAATTTTCTGGCAAGTACTCGACGGGATGTTTTAACAATATTTAAAAAAAATCAATGCCAGGAAGATTGCTAACCAAAATACCTTAATTTAAGTTAGAAACTAATGAATGCTATGAAATGCTTTGTAAATAGTGGTGCGTGACCTGGTGTCGTTATTGTTGATAGACAAACCTGTTTCTGAACAAACCAACAGAACAATTCTTCAACTCGTTTTAAATCCGGCTGAGATATTATTCAACTTTTTAATTTGAAATTAGGATTTATGAATAATGAAATTTGTTCCCTCGTCAAAGTATAACAACTTAAAACAATGAATCGTTAGTTATTTTGAAATTCGGGCAAGAGTTTGCGTGGAGATAATTTATAATAAAAGAAAAATCATAGTTTAAAACCGTCTTATTTTTTAAGTTATAATATTATCATAGAATTATATTTGAATTCGACATAAAAAATATTCGTTCTTCAGATCGATGGCTTCTATTACTTTTGGTAAGCTCGGAGCTAAGGGGGAATAATACTGGGTCATCAAATCTGGGTCATAAAATGATTAGTTATGTACAAGATTGGAAGCAAGGACGCTTTGTGTTGGACTAATAATTAGCAATATTGATTTGTTAAATAACACATAAAAATTGTTGACTATGTACAGTATTGAAATGGTTTACTCTTTCTCCTAGCTACTTGGGAAGCTTGTTAAAAATCGATTGCAAGATTTGTACTGTATAAACAAACAAACAAACAAGAAAGCAAGCTAATAAAAACATAGTAAAATAAAAAAAAAAAGATATATTTATTTCATAGGAAGGAACCATGGTTATTCCTTTTATTAGAGTATACAAAGCTGATTTATATTCAAACTGAAGCAAATTTTTGATGAAGAAAATAATTAGGTCTCAATTTCCTTGGAAACCTAGTTATTCTGTAAGAAAGAAGCTATTTTTAACAATCACTTATTTTCTGTCTATTTTTTCCCCCTTTATTGAGAAAAAAAACCCTGAGTTTTCTGTTCACTACGATTAATTGTGTTTCGAGGTCGTTTTAAGAGAGAAACATAATTACTTTTAATTTTTTATGCTTAAATATTTAACAAAAAATATTGAACTAACAAAAATTACACAGCATTTCTTCAATAATTTTAATTGACAATCATACTATTCATATAAAATTTATTTTTATCTTAATATATTTTAAGCAGATACAATTAAGTATCTTTCCAACATAATCGAACAAAACATTTTTCTATAAACAATGCACAATGATACTAAATTTAAATTTCATAATAACAGGAGTTAATTAGGTGGTCTACCTCCTACGCCTTTTGCTTGCCTTACCTATGGAAGGCGATCGCTACTTACCGAATTCATTGCTTTTGGTTCTATGCACCCCTTCCCACACTGATGGGGTCAAAGGGCGGCCCTTTGCGGAAGTCAATGTGTAGGTCATTACATTGAGCTTATAAAAAATACAATTTTTTATGGAATGAATACATCATCGTTTAAATTAATAAAATAAATTGCGGCAACCCTTGACGCCTTAATTTAAGTCTGCTGTAATTTAATCTGCTATTGTACGTTTATTTAAATTTCCACCTTTTTTAAATCTGTCAAATCTTGATTTAATTTTTTACATGAAATAAAGTATCAATTTAAAGAAAAATTAAAGAGCGCAGATGGTTTAAATCTATCTTGGGCTATCTGCGGGCTACTTTTTTCAAACCACTGGCTTGTCATAAAAATCAAATGAACAAGTGAAAATAAATGTAATTTTGTGTTTATGAGGAAGAGAAACAAAATGAGTGCAGATAGTTGAAACTTACATGAGATCATCAATAAGAAAATATCACCTATCATCTAAATATCATTAAAATCAGTCGACTAGTTTTTGAGATTGTTGGTTTGCAAAAATTGAGTGAAAGACATACAGACATACACGGAACCAAGAATGTTCTCTGATGTCTAAAACGGAATTCTGTCTTTGAATTTTTGAAATCGGTGACATAAAAAATATTCGTTCTTCAGATCGATGGCTTCTATTACTTTTGGTAAGCTCGGAGCTAAGGGGGAATTTAAATAATTAAACAATACTGGGTCATAAAATGATTAGTAATGTACAAGATTGGACGCAAGGACGCTTTGTGTTGGGCTAATAATTAGCAATATTGATTTGTTAAATAACACATAAAAATTGTTGACTATGTACAGTATTGAAATGGTTTACTCTTTCTCGTTCGGTATTCTAGTCTAAGTTATAAAAGAGTTTTTGGAAGCCTTATAACCTAGCTTCCGTTTCTCTCTCCCCTAGACCTTATCTTGAAGTGAAATACGATAGTTATTTTACGAGTACTGCCCTTGATTCTCAAAGCCGTTTGTTTGCTATTTGATCGATTTCTCTTAAGCTTTGAAAGGCGGTAGTTTTTTGGAGTCACGTGATGACTATAAGAGCGCGAGACAAGTCATTTCCACTGTAATGGAGCCCGAACACGAAATGCTTTATTGGTCTGTTTATTTTTTTTCTTGAAGAGCTCGTCAATTTTAACATAGTTTTCTATAAATCTTTCAAAGAGACGAAGATTTATCGTTACTATGACTTACTCGTAATATAACAGACAAAGGTATACTTTTGTCCCACTTCTATAACAGTACAATTTTATTATATTCAATCTGATGTTGTTCAATTGTGTGTAATAGCAGTAAAATATAGGCAGTTATAGCATATTATATAGCAGTTAAATATTGTACAAAAGAACTATATCTTTGAACCACTGTTCAAATATCAATAACTATATTGATGAGGTAATGCCACTAGTATAATATAATTATATTGTACAAGTGGAAAAGTACTAAAAAAGCTTTACATTTATTTGTTATATTCCATATAAAAATTTACCTTTTTTAGAGTTTCGAGGTCATCCTAGAAACCATTATGCTTTTGGTAGTTCGTCCGCCCGTTCCGTCCTTCCCATCTTGGAGTAGGAGTATATCTCCCGACTATCTGTAGCTATTAGATATTTGATATTTGAAATTTGGTATACAAGTTAAACTTTGTTACCCAAAAACAGAAAAAATATTGCGAACTTAAACACTCAACATTTCTGTGATCAGCAATCAATTTCGAATCGATCGAAACGTATTGATCGAAGGTATTTGGTTCACAAATATACATCGCGTTTTCAAAATGGCAGCCCAAAAAATTAGAACACCCCCTCCCCGCCTAAAAAAAAATCCCTTTCGCTACCCCATAAAAAGGTCATAAAAAATACAAAAATATACGTATCTGTGGTAAAATGATATAAAAAGTCAAATTTTAGTTGGCCATAACTATGGAGACCCAAATCATTTTCCCAAGTAATTTTAAAAGTATTGAAATTTGGTTAAATATATATTTATCACTTTCCAAAAATGGCGGCAATTTTACCCCTAAAGAACCAAATAAGTGCATACCTAAGATACTGAAGGATAATATTATATCCACACCTTGCTTTTCGAAATTGAAACTTTTTATACATATTTTAGTTTAAAAAAAAAGGAAAAAAAAAAAAAAAAAAAAAAGATTCATGAATTTTTATGTCCGAAGACCCTGTTAGTAATTTGACACACTGTTAGTAATTTTCTGGCAAGTACTCGACGGGATGTTTTAACAATATTTAAAAAAAATCAATGCCAGGAAGATTGCTAACCAAAATACCTTAATTTAAGTTANAAAAAATAATAACACAACAAATGCCAGCCAGTATTGTAATGCAGCTGGAACTTCCAAATATTCTAATTTCCTTGTTTGTAAAAATACAGACATCAATCGATTTTTAATGACATTTTATAAAATAGTTAAGGACTCAAATGGAGTCTGGAGTCGTATCATTTGCAACCTTCTATGAAAATTACGTTTTCCCGTGAATTTACTTAAAATTTTTAACTAACTCATATTTTAAAATCTGCCTTAAGATTTATACAACGATAAATATTTTAACTGATATAAATAAATGAAAATACTAACTATAACTATACTTTCTTAGGTAGTTATATCCAGGGTAAAAATGTAAGGTAACAAGCTTACCAGCTGCGTCACAGCTCTGTGCCGCCATGGGAGAAATATTATATAGTCATGACTAACTGTCATGACATATGACATCTAAATTAGGTTTTTACTTGTTAAGTATTTTGTATTCAATAAATCATTGGTATCTTAGGATCAGACATGAGATCCACTTATTACTAAAATAATAAGATCTTACAATAAGTTCAATGAATGTAGATCTTTAAAAATATGGTTTTTCTTAGACGTTATATTTAATGTTGTTGATCATTATCCTGAGAATTTCAGAATTTTACTTTTCCTCACTACTAATAGTAGGAAAAGTAACTATTATTTTCACCAAAAAAAAAAAAAAATTTTTCGAGATTTCAATGGAATTATCCGTTTAAGGTGTTTTTAAGACCTTCAGCATGACTTATGTATGTGTGTTACCATCGTAGCGCCCAAGGTGTTTAACCTAGAGAGTTGAAACTTGGCAGAAAAGTCAGTCCTTACCTGTAGTGGTGCCGCCCGGAAAATCAACTTTTTCCGCCATCTTGAACCCAGTTTGCCGAGTCAGCAAAAATGTAAAAAAATCGTAATAAATCAATNAAAAATCATATTTTAAAACCGTCTTATTTTTTAAGTTATAATATTATCATAGAATTATATATTTGCATTCGAGTTTCGGAAGTCTTAGAATTTCTTTGCAACACCAATTTTACTATCATGAGATACTCATAAAAAAAAAAAAAATAACACAACAAATGCCAGCCAGTATTGTAATGCAGCTGGAACTTCCAAATATTCTAATTTCCTTGTTTGTAAAAATACAGACATCAATCGATTTTTAATGACATTTTATAAAATAGTTAAGGACTCAAATGGAGTCTGGAGTCGTATCATTTGCAACCTTCTATGAAAATTACGTTTTCCCGTGAATTTACTTAAAATTTTTAACTAACTCATATTTTAAAATCTGCCTTAAGATTTATACAACGATAAATATTTTAACTGATATAAATAAATGAAAATACTAACTATAACTATACTTTCTTAGGTAGTTATATCCAGGGTAAAAATGTAAGGTAACAAGCTTACCAGCTGCGTCACAGCTCTGTGCCGCCATGGGAGAAATATTATATAGTCATGACTAACTGTCATGACATATGACATCTAAATTAGGTTTTTACTTGTTAAGTATTTTGTATTCAATAAATCATTGGTATCTTAGGATCAGACATGAGATCCACTTATTACTAAAATAATAAGATCTTACAATAAGTTCAATGAATGTAGATCTTTAAAAATATGGTTTTTCTTAGACGTTATATTTAATGTTGTTGATCATTATCCTGAGAATTTCAGAATTTTACTTTTCCTCACTACTAATAGTAGGAAAAGTAACTATTATTTTCACCAAAAAAAAAAAAAAATTTTTCGAGATTTCAATGGAATTATCCGTTTAAGGTGTTTTTAAGACCTTCAGCATGACTTATGTATGTGTGTTACCATCGTAGCGCCCAAGGTGTTTAACCTAGAGAGTTGAAACTTGGCAGAAAAGTCAGTCCTTACCTGTAGTGGTGCCGCCCGGAAAATCAACTTTTTCCGCCATCTTGAACCCAGTTTGCCGAGTCAGCAAAAATGTAAAAAAATCGTAATAAATCAATAATAGTTCTGATCGAGTTGAAATTTAGTATAAATATACTTCATTGTATGAAAAACAAGCCCAAAAAATTTCATTTTGATGTTGGCCGCCATTTTGAAGTTATCAAATTTTGAATTTTTAAACTTTGATGGTTAATAATACCGAAAGTATAAATAGGATTTTGACGTATAGCATATCGTTGGAACCGGAAA
>KZ651052.1:1468585-1487469 GCA_001010745.2 Gerris buenoi | reverse complement strand
TTTTACATGTCTAAGATTACCCGGCTTAAGCAGGAACTTGGTTTTGGTAAACTGCTTAAATCACCGATATTCTTTTACATAACATGTGTATTTCCGCCTTTAAGGTAGAATCGATTAATATTTAATTGCAACAATAATTACAAATTATCAGTGTGCAATGCACACAGAAAATCTTTCAGAAACCCCATTCAATATAATTACACCACTTAAAATTCCAAATATACAACTTTCTCAATAATTCTGCTGTCTAAAATAAAAATTTCAGGTAAAAACGAAAAAACGCTTTTTTGACACTTTATCGTCTCTAACTTTATGAAGTCAATGAAATAAATTGAAAGGAAGAATCCTCCCTACATTTTTTTCTACAACTTACCACTTAGGAGACAAACGAAATAAAAAAGTATGAGTCCCCCAGCCCTCCACCTTCCAGACCGTCCCACAAAGTTGGAGTTAAGCATTTCTTATATGCCCCAAGCGATTCATGCAAAAAAGAAGTTTCTTTGAATTGCTGTCGCACAAATTTACAGATCTACTGTACTGTTACTTTTTACGGGCGTTTCTACTCTTCAACAGTAGTCATGAATTCACAAATCTCAAGTTGTGCACTATTATTTTATTAAAAAATAATAACATTATAAATAGTAGAATCCATACTACTTCAAATATAAGAACATATTGTGTGTAGGTGTACTCCTGCTTATCTAATATCTATAATTGTTTTATAAATTGAATATATCTTATTCGTTTATTTAGAAGCTAACAATCAATGAATAACTTTTTTTTCCAGCCAGTTGTTTGAACTATATTTATGACTTATTTATTCATCGTGACTATTGTTCAAATTATTTCTGCAGCTTCCTATCTAGATCATAAAACTAGTTTATTATGTTTATTTTTAAATCATAAAAATGAAACAAATAGTTTGATAAAACAGCGCTATCATTTGGTTGTACTACAGCTTTGATCGAGTTTACATTGTCGATGATGGTAATTAACTTATTTAGTATTTAATTCTGATCATAAGTTAAAAATAGTAGTACATATTATACAAGGGGGATCCAAAAGTCCCCCCCCCCCTTCCCCTCTTAACTCAATAATAAACTTTTAATAATTTGATTTCAATTAAACTTTCTCCAATATTTTGCCCCCTACGGGAGAGGCAATGATAGCAAAATAACCCTTCCGAAGTAGTAAAAAACTAAAACTTAGATCGTTATAAAATCTAAACGGTTTGAAGTTCAGTAATGGAACTTGGGGGATCTGTACTATGTAAACGGAAGTGTGTAATCATAATCATCCACTCGCGTACTAGGGGCAACCAACATTTTGCCTCCAGTCGATGAAATCTACCATTGTTATACCTTTGCCCGCTATAGGGGGCAAAATATTGGAAACAGAAAATAAAATTTGGAAGTAAAATATTTTTATTTCCGTGTCTGTCTGTTAGTCGATCACTCAAATTTTGCGAACCTACATATTATGCTAAAAACTACAGGTCCGATTTAGTAGGTCATAATTAGCTCATTTTTTGTCACATATAAGTTTTAACCTTCTGCGCTTATTAAGGTCAAAGTTATAGGAGAGCCGCTAACTTGATACTGCAAATTATTTCAACCACATACGAATAATAAAAAACGAAAAGCCCCTCAATAATTGTTAGATTTCTAAAATTAGCTTCTATACTCTCGGCTATGATCAGTGCCTACAATACCAGTATATATATGATCATATAAGCACTATATAAAAGGAATCAATGATCTATAAGAAATATAAAAAGTAAAAATAAAAAAAAATCACAGGGAAGTACTTAGTCCAAGTACTTTTTAGGGTTTTGTAGATGAGTAAGCACACCCATTATGTAAATTATGATTTCTTGTCTTCAATCTAAAAGTCCCGGGTTCGATCCCCCGGGGGGTCACAATGTTTTTTATCAGTAATAAACCAATAAGGAACGCAAAATTTAAAAAAGCAAATATATATTTGTGTCCTACTCTTCAGCAGCTTTCATTTGATACCCAACTCAAAATTTTAAAAAAATAAAATTTTGGGCAAATTTTAAATTTTCGCGCCTAAAATTGGCAATTTTTGAAAATTTAGGATGAACTCCCGGAATTTTCATCGCGCCATAATAAGGTATTAGCATGAATTATTTCGAAATTTTAGCACCAGCCGATCTATAGTGGTTGGGGGGGGGAAAATTTTTTTTGGGTATATTTTGATTTTTTTAACCTATAAGGAATGCAAAATTTAAAAATGTATTTAGATATTTGTTACCTACTATTCAGGAGCTTTCATTTGATACCCAACTCAAAATTTTAAAAAAATAAAATTTTGGGCAAATTTTAAATTTTCGCGCCTAAAATTGGCAATTTTTGAAAATTTAGGATGAACTCCCGGAATTTTCATCGCGCCATAATAAGGTATTAGCATGAATTATTTCGAAATTTTAGCACCAGCCGATCTATAGTGGTTGGGGGGGGGAAAATTTTTTTTGGGTATATTTTGATTTTTTTAACCTATAAGGAATGCAAAATTTAAAAATGTATTTAGATATTTGTTACCTACTATTCAGGAGCTTTCATTTGATACCCAACTCAAAATTTTAAAAAAATAAAATTTTGGGCAAATTTTAAATTTTCGCGCCTAAAATTGGCAATTTTTAAAATTTTTCGATGCACTCCCGGAATTTACATCACCCCACAATAGGGTATTAGTATGAATTATTTTGAAATTTTACATCCAGCCGTTATATGGTAGTTGAGGGGGGGCAATTTTGGGTGTATTTTGATTTATTTGACCAATAAGGAAAGCGAAATTTAAAAATTTATTCATATATTCGTAATCTGCTATTCAGCAGCTTTCATTTGATACCCCACTCGAAAATTAAAAAAAATCTAAATTTTTGACTTTACCGCATTTTTTCGAATTGCGCATGCGCATATTAAATTTTTAACTTTTGTGTATATGTCCTGTGTTTGGGCCCGGAAGTTACGCCAGTGTTTCAAATTTCAGCATTTTAGCTTAAATGGTTCGGGCGCTATGAGCCAAAGAGCGACGGATAGACGGACACATCACCCTCGGCATAAGGGTTTTGAGAAGTATCTACAAAACCCTAATTACAGGTAGCAATAATATAATAATTAAATATAAAAATTTGGGAAAAATTAAATGAACTGAATAAACGGAATAGAATAAAAGAATATTATTTAAAAAAATATATATATACATAAATAAAATGAAGTAATCAAAATGGAATAAAAATTAGAACTTATTAGAATAAATAAAATGAACACCTATATGAAAAAATAATAATAATAATAATAAATGCTAGGATATGGATTTAAAAAAATATATATATATATAAAATTTTTAATAAGATTAAAACGAATAAATAAAATTAATATCGGGTAAAAGGTAAAGGAAAAACCCCGATATGAAGTCAAGTGAGAGAGATTTTTTTTATAAAAAATGGAGGGGTTTTCCTATATTTCTTTTAGCAGTAATTAATTTTATTTTTTTAACACTTTTATGTCTTTTTTACTAAATTATCCATCTCCTTTCATTTCCTTATAATATGTACTTATATTTTTTTATTTATTCTATCAGTTTTTTCTCCTAATTAAATTAATGAATTTTATTTATCATTATCCTTTTTTTTACTAATTAACTACATTTTTTCACAAATTGTGAGTTACTCAATTTTTTGTTGTACTTTATCCTTTATTAATTAAACAGTTTTTTTTATTAAATTATGTATTTGACAATTATTGTATATTGGAAAATTATTTAGCACGATTTAAAGTGCGCAGACAGTTGAAATTTGCCAGGTTCTATTTGTGTATTCAATGTTTCCCTAAAGTTTATATTTACTGATTATATTTATTATTACCTGTAATTTTTAACATTCATTTTGTCGATGATCTTTTCATTTCTTTTATTCTATCGATATCAACTCCACTTACACTCTTATTTTTCAACCACAAACCTTCAAAAAAGAAGGAATAAATACATAATTATATAGTACCTAATAAGTTTCTCGTTAAGAAAAATATATTTCATATATTATATTATATTTAATATATTCGTTCTTGAACTGCTAGTGAAAGTTGTCTTTTCCTCTCCAATAAAGTAGACGATCCGTTAAGACGACTAACAACTTTTAAGATTGGACAAACCAGGTTTCAGGTTGTAATATAAATGTTTGCTGTTAAAAATTAAAATTACGTTTCTACTTAAATATAAATGTACCACTTTATTGTCAAATGTACTTTTACACCACTATAAATTATTATAGATTTCACTAAATCTCGATGAACACTTTTATTATGTATGGCACTATTGAAATGGTAGATATAGCTTAGAGGCTATTGTCAGTAGATTCCTAATCAATTGGCTAAAATTGAAGTGGTTTGTAAAGATGAAAATTTCAGATGATAAGGTTTAGAAGTAGATCGTTTTATTTATTCCTCTTTTTCAAGGAGTATGGAGCCAATCAGGATTAAAAGAACAATTTGCGGCCAGTATCATGAAGGAAACATTTATTTTCACTGGTATTGCTTTTTAATTTTCTTTGGCTAAAGTAAAAGAATTGTTTTCACCCAAATAGTCTGAAACTAAACTGAGTTATAAAACCGGAACTATCCGTTGTAGGTGTTTCCAAGCGGATTTGGGAATATTTTTGCTGATCTGCGTGTGTGTGTTTTGTCTGTCTGTGTCACACATAACTCACAATTTTTAAGCAGTGTCACAGTTTTTAAGCTAGAGAGTTGAAACTTGGTATAAAAAACAGTTGGACGAAGTTTTACTTCCCAAAAAATCACAAATTTGAGATGCCATTAACCCATTATGGCTATCAGCAAACATTTCTAAAAATTGTTGGATGAATATTTGCACCAATTAAACTTCTATAAAAAGAAACATTACCTCCTAATCTCGTTTTTATATCTGCCACCATTTTAAAAATATCAACTTTTGAACTTTAAACATTTAGCTCTAAATAATTTCGGAACTATTTCATCGATTAAGCTGAAATTTGCGCCAATTAAACCTATAATTGGTTCATTTTATACCCAGAAGATATAATATATTAGTCCTCTATATTTGAACTTTTAGCTGCCATTTGGGAATCATTTAGTAGGAATAGTTATCCAAAACATCCCTGTCCGATTTGTTTTTTTGTTATTTAAATCAATAAATATTACAAGAAACGGAAGACATACATATGCACCCTGTTGTTTGTTATTAAGTTTTTGCTTTTATAAAACTATTAACATCTATTGCAGGAACTCTTTAGTAATGGAGAAAATATGGTATTCTCTCCAGCAAGTATGGATTCAATTTTATCCCTTGTTGCCTACGGTGCCAATGGGCAGACTCAAAAGGAACTTTTAAGTGCGATGGGTTATCAAGAAGATAAACTATTAGCAGAAAAGCAAAAGATAAGCGTAAGTAAAAAAATTGTATGTTTAGTTTCTTAAATTAGAGACTAATGGTAATCCATCATCATCAAGGAAGTAAGGATCATCATTAAGGGTATAAAGATCACCACCAAGAATATAAAAGTATCATCACCTAGGATATAAGGATCATCACCAAAGATGTAAGGATCCCCACAAAGGATGTAATATCTGACGCTTCACTACAACTACTCGTATTGAACAAATGCTGAATGAATTTTAGTTTCGCAAGGTTCTCTCAAGCAACCACAAATTTAATTAGTATAATTAAGGAATGGAAAATTACTTCTTACCCCCGCTTGGACATGACTTAAATAATCAAAAATTGGTCCGAGACAACCCAGACTAACTTTCTCATATAATCTCGGTCCGATATCTCAGTATCTTTTTGGTTTTGATTTTCAACAAAATCAGATTTATTTTCATCAATATCTCGGAAAAAATATTTTTCCTGGGAAAACAGCATATCGTTAGAAAATATAGTAGTAGGAGTAATCTTGTACTTCCTACTAGAACAGGTAGAACAAACCACTTGTTCTAACCTAGAAATTAGGTCATCTTTTAGGCCCATTTTACGTCCATGGTGGAGAGTTCCAGCTCCAGCTACTTCATACAACTTACATTTGTAAATTGTACCACCGAAGAGAGTATGGTGTGGTCATTAGTGAGATATATATGTGTGGGTCAAAGCTTGGGGAAAGAGTCCCCTATAGGGGGTGTCCCACGCCCTGCTCCGTCCGTGATTCATAGATGCAATTTAGAGTACACGGGATCGAACCCACGACTTCGACGTCGAGTCGTCTTGACTATTGACAGCTGGGCGAGTATATAAATATGATAGAGTATATAAATATGATTGAAAAGTTTCATAGAAATTGTTATTCTAGTTATTTATATTAATATTTCTTTTAAAAAATTATGAAAGTTACTAATAAATTACTGGTCTTCAGCAAACAAAAATATTGGAGCTAATTAAGTTTGTTTTTATCGCCCTGTGCAGGATAAGACCTCTGATGAAGCTAATTGGTTATCAACGAGCAGGATACTTGTCGCACCTGATCTCACAATCAAACAGGAATACCTGACAGAAATCACCCAAACATTTCCTGATGTGGTGGTTAGCAGGTTTGATTTACAACATCCCTCCCATACTGTCGATGAAGTTAACACCTGGGTTTCGCAGACGACCAACAATTCATTGAGAACATTTTAGATCCTAGTATGTAAATAATTTTTATTTATTTACTAGCTGACCCTGCGAACTTCGTACCGCCAAATAAACATTAATAACATAAAAAAAATGCATAGCTGCTGCCTTTTAATAACCTTATATAGTTATTTACGCAACAAGGGAGAGAAGTATGTATTCCTGCTCGAGGTTAAGTTTTCTAGCTATTAAGTTTGTAGGTATAAAAGTTTTACCTACAAATTAATACAGTAAAGGCAAAAATCGTTTAAGGGTCAATATTATTACTGTTTATTTTTTGCTAAGAAGGAGGATTTTTTGCTAGGAATGACATAAAAGTACACTTCACCTTAGGAAACGAAACCACTAAAATCCCACTCTCACTTGTAAGGTATTAGTGATAAGAGATTATTTTTCTTTTCGTTTTAAAAGATAATTTAAAATTNAAAACATTGTGACCCCCCGGGGGATCGAACCCGGAACCCTTTGGGTCGAAGACAAAAAAATCATAATTACATAACGGGTCTGCTAATTCATCTACAAAACCCTAAAAAGTACTTGGGGCAAGTACTTCCCTGTGATTTTTTTTACTCCCAAGGGAGGGAAGTGACACTTCCCTCACTGTTATTGGCAATGTAAAGTCCACTTACAATGCAAGTCGTAGATAAAAAACATTAACGATACGATAATAAAAACAGAAATAGTAAAGTGTTAAAATATAACATAACTGTTCGTTGTAACATTTACTTTTACAGATTATTTTTTTGAAAATGTTACTTTCTCGTCTCTGTATCTCCAAAATATTGGTCCTAAATAAAAAATGCAAAGGCAATTGTTTTCATCTTCAGTTTGAATACAATATTACTATGATATTTTCGGAGATATAAGCGAAAAACTAAAAAAAAAAAAAAATCCTGTTAAGGCCCCTTTATCTTACCTTATATAGTTATTTACGCAACAAGGGAGAGAAGTATGTATTCCTGCTCGAGGTTAAGTTTTCTAGCTATTAAGTTTGTAGGTATAAAAGTTTTACCTACAAATTAATACAGTAAAGGCAAAAATCGTTTAAGGGTCAATATTATTACTGTTTATTTTTTGCTAAGAAGGAGGATTTTTTGCTAGGAATGACATAAAAGTACACTTCACCTTAGGAAACGAAACCACTAAAATCCCACTCTCACTTGTAAGGTATTAGTGATAAGAGATTATTTTTCTTTTCGTTTTAAAAGATAATTTAAAATTCTTATTTTTAAACATTCTCGCCATTGTCAGCAAATCTCATCAAGAATTTTGTAAAAAATTTATAGATTTCAAATGAGCTTGTTGGGAAATACCATGGATTAGTATTTTAAAGGGCTTTTGGTAAAGTTTACTTTTTTCTTGTTTTTTTTTTTCAAAAGAAATTGTTTCTTAAATGATATAAGCTGTCTATATCAATTAAGAGATATTGGGATTAACATACTCAAAAATATGTATTTGTATTCAGTGGGGTTACAAAACGATTTATTTGATACAAAAAAATCCCGGAGATCGGCAATTTCAAAAGAAGTTTTTCCTTCATATACCCTTATTTGAAGTCGATAAATAGCCCGGTGGGAGGGGGATGAGCTAGAGGAGGGGGGTGGGGCTTTAATGGTAATGGTGACTTTTTTTTATGCAAATTGGCTGCAGAGTACCCTTCATTAAACTTTATTTAGAGCTGTGAATCCTTTAGGGTATTTAGAATAAAAACTAAAACAGTTTTTTAGAGATCCCCCATTTAAGCCTAAAATATAAATTTATGATTTTAAGCTTGAGAATGGCCGGCTAGGACGGGATCGAACCCACGACTTCGACGTCGAGTCGTCTTGACTATTGACAGCTGGGCGAGTATATAAATATGATTGAAAAGTTAAATATGATTGAAAAGTTTCATAGAAATTGTTATTNAAATACCGAACAATATAAATGTACAGGAACTGCTCATTGATACATCGCAGTTCACCAAAACAACAATATTGCTAATCTTTCTCCCAATCAAGGAGTTCTTTCAAGGACATTTCTACATTATTTAACAAATTGCGTTTTTGTAATTGATGTTATTATTATTATTTTATTTTTTATTTTCATAGAACCAAGATAATTCAATGATTATTGCTCTACCCGATAATAGAAATAGCGACTTTCAAAATTGGATGATTAATCTAGACGTAGATGAAATTATTAACTTTATTGATAAAAAGAATATTCATGATAACTTGAACATTAGACTACCGAAATTTGAAATTGAATTTAAAAATGATATGAAAGAACCCCTCTATAAGGGGAGTATGGTGTTTTTAGTAGTGTTATTATTTTATTTCAAATTTATCTGAAGTATTACTACTGAGGTGTTTCATTTTATGGTTTTAATATAAATCCAAATTTTAGAGATTAAGAAAACATAAATGTTCATCATTAAAACTTTGACTTACCATTCCTAACTTAACCAGAAAATTCTTGATATGTTCAAAGCATTTTGTATTGACGTTCAATAAAGAAATATCAGTATGTGGTAAATATTTTACCTAAATGATCCCATTATTATGTGTATTGATAACGATTTAAATTTACTTATATCAAACCATTTTATATATTTTCTTAGATTGGTATAAGATGTGTATTTACTGAATGTGCCGACCTATCAGGAATGTTAAATGGTACAAAATGTAACGTAGACAGTGTGATTCACAAAGCTAAGGTTATTTGCGACGAAGAAGGAACCGTCGTAGCCGCCGCAACTGGTGAGAGCAATAATATTAAAATTTCGAATGCAACTCTGGAGAAATGGAAGGTACAGAAGCTGTAGAATTGATTCGTGGTTATTAGCAAAGGGTATTACTATAAAGAACTCACACTCAATTCAGAAATCTTTGGTCTAATTCTTAACTCTACTATATTTATTTTATCATTAATTTGTAGAGTAATTTTAATATAACCGCCATCTTTTCGTTTTAATTATGAATAACCATTAAAGCCAGGTGCCACATTCAGACGCAAGGCGCAAGTGACATAGTGCAGAGCAGACGACGAAAACGCGCGAATTGAGACGCCAGATACACCTGCGTCGGGTAGACCACTTGTGGCCTAGTACTGTCCTGCCTGGATCTGCGTCTCGATTCGTGTGATTGCTACTATTGAAATGAACTGTATGCTGTTCAGTCCTGCGTCGGTTCCAATGTGCGCCCGGGTTTAGCATAAAGGAATATGAGATGCATTTATGTATGTGTTACTAAAATGAAACTTTCTTCTTTAGCAATTCCAGTTGCAAGAGGAGGATTTACCAGAACTGTTGAGATGAACAGCCCTTTCGTCTTTTTAATAAGAATTAAATCAGCTGGCGTGCTTTTTTCTGGAAGTTATCTACGTCCAGAGTCCAGGGGATCCTAGTCGTTCTGAGATTAGTAAACCCTTAGCGCAGCAACATTCATCCTTGTCCCCTGCAGCAAAGAAAAATGCATCCAAGGCCCCATAAATGCACCAGGTCTCGTCCAGTGCACTCTAATAATACTTGTTTCTATAAGCTTTTAGCTTATATAAACATGTTTTATTATACAAGCTCTCAGTTTATACAGGGTGGTCCAAAAGTCTCCCCCCCCCCCTTAACTTTTGAACGGTTTGGGATAAATTAATGAAACTTGGGGGATCTCTACCATGCAAAGGGAAGTTTGTTTTCATGCTATCGCCCACTAGGGGCAACCAGCCACTTTGCCCCCAGGCCACCTAACTTCAAAATTTCAAATTGGAAGGTATATTTTTGATAGCATATTTGGATTCTACGGTGAAAAATAATAAACTTTTAATTGTAACTATTTTTTCTATCACCAATACTTTGCCCCCTAAAGTTGGGCAAAGATAGCAAAATAACCCTTTCGAAATACTAAAAAATATCACTTATTTCGTTATAAAATCTAATCGGTTAAAAAAAAAGTAATGGATCTTGGGGGTCCTGTAAAGGGAGATATGTATTCAACCACTCGCGTACTAGGGGCAACCACCATTTTGCCCCCAGGCGCTGAAATCTACAATTTTTATTCCTTTGCCCCCCTATAGGGGGCAAATTATTGGAGATAGAAAAAAAGTATGAAGTAAAATATTCTTATTTTTTNTACTTTATTTCTAACCGTTTAGATTTTATAACGATTTATGTGTTATTTTTTACTATTTCGGAAGGGTTATTTTGCTATATTTGCCCCCCTGTAGGGGCCAAAGTATTGGTGATAGAAAAAATAGTTTCAAGTAAAAGTTTATTATTTTTCACCGTAGAATCCAAATAAGCTATCAAAGTGGCTGGTTGCCCCTAGTGGGTGATAGCATGAAAACAAACTTGCCTTTGCATGGTAGAGATCCCCCAAGTTTCATTAATTTATCTCAAACCGTTCAAAAGTTAAGAGGGAGGGGGGAGACTTTTGGACCACCCTGTATAAACAACTTATAGATGTGTAAGTGAATGAATAGTTCGTCATTTAATTTGTTTGTATTAGATCAAAAAAAAAAAATAAAAAAATACTTAAGACAAAAATATAATCAATTTTAAACACAACTCGATACTATTTTATTTCCTTTAAACAATGGTTCTTGGCAATTTATTTGATTTGATAAAAATGGAAAACAGTAAGCCATTAATATGTATGCAAGTTCCTATCTTTGACTAGGAAACATAAAATATTGGCTTTGAGATAAACTTTGCATGATCTCAAACTATAGGTAAGCTGGAGAAATATATCTAGTCCATATTAAACGTCGGCATATAAATTCATTAAAATTATTTAAGTAATTATGACATGTAATTATAAAATCTTTTAAAAAAAATTTATTTAACATGGTTTAAGCTCTATGGGACAGAGGAAATTTCCGTCACGCAAAAACGACTTTAAAAATGTGACGTTTTAAAATATCGTACCAGGAAGTTAGGATCTAACAGGAGGTCGATAGGTTTTCATTTATAGCAAAATCTTTTGACGATAGGTAGGCTGAAGTTCCAACAAGCAACATGAAAAATTTGATCCTCTTAAATTTCTTTCCAGGAAGTTAGAATATAATGGAGGTCAATTAGTTCTCACTTGTATTTGTTGCAGTAATATATTTTGCTGATGGAAGTTGTAAATTTTGTATAATATGATATCAGAGCTCCTAGAGGACCAAATAATAATAAAGATTAATGTTTCATGTTTTCACACCTTAAGATACATTTACTATATCAATTGGTCAAATGTATACTGATTTTCTCCACTTTATAAAAAAACATTGAAATTTCGATTTTTTTATTCACAAAACATTTCTATGATTCAATGTTTTTCCGTAAAATAGAGAAAATTAGTATTTTTTATTATATATATTATTTAATTGTTAAAATCTTCATCTAAAAAACCTAATGAATAGTTATCATTTAGTTCATTTTTATTTGGTTGCTTGTTCATCCTGTTTACCCTGCAGAAGGTTTTAGTTATATACAGATGCAATATCTTTTAGATCTATTTTTCTAATTTACGCCATTAACCTTGAAAACGACGTAATTGAGTTAAGACGATGATATAGATGTTAGGCTCGCTTATTTGCCTAGTGTCAATAAGGTAATATTTTTATTTATCGATTAAAGTAAAATGGTTACCCTGCCGTTTAATAAAACTGTACAAATATAGCAACAAAACGTAACATATGGTCAGTCGCGATACAACGTCCCTAGACTTTCGCTAAACTATATCGTTTTTCAGCACCTTCAAGGAAATCAGAGCCAGTTTTGCAACAAAATTGAACACGGTATCCGGAGGAATTGCTCTCTCTGCATTTAACCTTTAGCCTGAATAATGCAAGGTTACTTAAGAGGGAAAAATCGTAATCTTAATCGGTTATGAAGAAGAACTACATTTTCAGGAGCCATTATTATGGTTATTTTTCACAACCATATCATGGTGTGAATATTTTCGAAAAAATTGAAATTTAGATGGCTATGGGGTTTCAAAATTTGTCTGAGAATGAGTCCTGCCGTTTTCAAAACCCTTTTGCAGATGATTAGTTGAAAGGGTGATAAGGGAAACCATTTGAGCCATCCCAAAGACATCGGAGTGGCCTGCAAAACTTCACTTATGTATATTAAAAATTGTCTCCATGGCAACTTTTACTGATCTTGGAGGTTAGAAGTCTCAAAACTTATACAGACGACGAAAGGTGGTTTGGGGGAAAATAAGACTTGATGATTTGAGACTTTTGTTTCGTGACAGCCCCAGATCACTTGAAAAATGTCTCGCAATAGCCCTGAAACTTTACCCGATAAACTTGATCCTCGAGGAAGTCGCTAGGTGTGAACTACAGTCAGTCCCAAACGAGACTTAGAACGTTAACAGCGCGGGAAAAACTAGCAAATGAGGTAGGGAGCCAATGGGAGCTCGAGCTTTGCCCTCTGGATAACCATATTAGAAGGTGAATGTAGTGGCTTATTATTTTCCCCCAGAGGTTGGCCAATCGGTGTGTTACTTGATTTCCCGCGCTGTCAACGCACTAACTCTCGTTTGGGACAAACTGTTGGCTTAGTAGGTTTCAGTATCAATTAATCTGAACAGCAACTCTACAGCGGATAACCCCTTTCATAATGCTTATAGTGCCTCAGGCAATGAGGCAGTTTTACCAAGTTATCTTTTGTAGAAGAATCTATCTAATGTTGTTTGGTTTTGGATTTAAATTTCCCACCTCCTTATAGTTGCGGCGCTTTTCTCTTACCTATAACCATTGATCAGCCCACCAAGTATGCCTCTTTTCTCACTCTTTCTCTTCATTTTCCCTCCAACCGTTCCCTTGATTCTATAAATGCTGTTGTTGGAAGGATTAAAAAAGTAACATCTCCCGATGTCACTCAAGTGTACTAAAATAAACCTAGAGAGGGATTATTTATTCTAAATTGAATATAATATTATGCCCCTACAGCAATAAAGTTGAATGTCATTTACTCCATACCTTACCTTGAATGTTCTGGTTGTTACTATTGATCCTAGCAACAGCTGTAAAAGATTGCAACAGCTGAATCCTTTTAATCAAATATATGAAGAATCATTATTATGTTGACTCCGAATATAATCAGGTTATTCTTTGTTTACCATATCAGTTAGTTAGACGCCGAAAACATGTATTCTATATTATGACTAAACATAAAATTCAGGGAGGAAAAGAGATAAGTATAATGTCAACAAACCATATTATATTGTATGGGTGTTAATGAAACCGATAATTTCTGATTTTGATATGCTTTAACGGAAAGAGTCCGTCATAAATCATTGGCAAGGTCAGACTGGATCAGTGCGATAATGTTATAAATAGCAACCCATTTAATTCCTTACAGCTCAATTATAAACAATGAAGTTATTAAAGAAGAAAAATAAATAAAAAGAAACAAACTACAAAACCACACAAAAAAAACTTGATGAAAGAACACAGAATTTGTTGCATTATATAAGTTATAGTTATAGTTATAGTTATAGTTATAGGGTCCATGCGTTGTTAAAGTTATAGCTTTGATGGAATAGGTTCATTACATAAGGAATCGTACGGTGAATTTAAAACATGTGCTGGCCGTGAAGTTGGGAAACATTAGAGTAGGTTATTTTTAGTTAATTAAACATTTTTAGCTAAGGTCAACTTCTATCTTATACAAGTTTAAATGAAAAGAAATGCTTGGATTTTTAGTCAACACATAAGTAAATATAAAATTTTGCTTATTCTTTTTTTTTAAATTCTCATTTTATTTTACTTCAGAAAGTAAAATGATGTTTACATTGAAAGGGTCTTTGACTCCAAAAAAGTGGTCCGTACAAATGTGTATGGTGTATGTAAGTAGTCTATAGTTTGTCATCAGCCAAGAAAGAATCCAAAAGAAACCCAAACTACTGAACCAATTTAAATGACAATGACTCAGCAGGAATATCCAGCATTTCAATATTATGGAAAAAGAAATTGTTTTAGCTCAAGATTTGGGGATGCTGCCACCTAAAATCAATTAAAACGATGTTATTTTGTTTTTACTAACCCAATTCATTGATTTATAATAAAAATAGACTGTCATTTAGTGTGGCACATAACTTCCTCACATCCTATCACATACTTTAACTTTACTGATTTTATTTTTGGACCGCAGACTGCAGACGGTTAAAATTAACCCAGCGCTATCTGCGGTCTACTTTTAACAAGACATCTTAAATTCATAAAAATCGGATGTGTTTATTTGAAGATATAGGTGATGATAAATGTATATTTGTATGCATGTTGAAGAGAAACAAATAAGCGCAATGATTAATACCTATATGGGGCCAATAATTGGCTAATTATGACGTACGTATAGTTTTTAACAAAACCTATATTTATTTACACCTATATTTTCAAAAGTACTCGTTATGAAATTTAGATTATTTGTCTACAGTAACGTGAAAATAGTCTAAGATCAATTTCAACCCTCTGTGCGCTCTTTATATTTAGCTAAATTGATACTTTAATTCATGTAAAATAGACTGTCAATTAGTTTTGGACATAGCTTTCTCGTATCCTATCACACACTTTATTGATTTACTGCTTTTTCCAAGCCAATATTGTCTAATTTATTTTATTGTTTTCTCTTTTTTTTTAAGCAATTAAACAAAAGTTAAAGAGCGCAGACGGTTGAAATTAATCTGTTACTATCTGCGGTCTACTTTCAAACCCATTAAAATTTCATATAAATCAGATGAGTACTTTTGAACATATAAGTTTAAATAAATGTATGTTTGTGCGCATGTGGAAAAGAATCTAATGGGCGCAGAAGGTTGAAACATATATGGGACCAACAATGAGCTAATAATGACCTACCATTCAAATGTCAATAAATCGGACAAGTAGTTTTTAGGATATAATATTATTTTGGTTCGCAAAAATTGAGCGACAGACAGACACGGAACCGAAAATGTTCTCTTATGTCTGGAACGGATTTTTGAAATCGGAAACATTAACATTACATTAACATTAGCTTCCGTTAACTTTGGTACGATCTGAACCAAAATTTTAAACGAACTACAAAAATATCCAAAATGACATGTTTCAGTAAAAATTTAGTTTTCAAGAAATATGTATATAAAATATTTCCCATAGAATAGAATAATATTAATCACAATGTACAAATTTATTTTAATATTATTTTATCATCAAGATGTTACTCAAAATTATAATGCATCATAGATTATAACGTAGTTCTTTGAGGTCATATACGTGGTTTACTACAAATTATATCAACAATAATAGTTGGTTCGTGAAAATCATTAATTTCTTTGTAAATCTAGAAAGAATTTTACACAGTATATTTTAATCTACCATTCTTTTTTTTAAAAAAAAAAAAATAGATTATTTTGATTCTTTAAGATAATTTTTGATTGTTTTTGTATTAAAAAAAAAAAAAAACACCGGAAGAATATGGATAAGAAGTACCTATAAGTTCTAAAAACACCGGAAGAATATGGATAAGAAGTGCCTAAGTTCTAAAAACACCGGAAGAATATGGATAAGAAGTACCTAACTTCTAAGAAAATGGTTGAGTTCTTATTTCTAAAAGTCATCCTGTTTTTTTTTTACTTATTATTATAATTAATATAATTCTATTAATAATTGTGTCAAAATCTATTTAAAATACCTTTAAAGAAGATGTAAAATGTGACAAGGAATTGAAGAAGCTTAATATTTTTCCCCTGAGATTATTCTAAAAGGCTATATTAATATTGACCTGATGTCCTTGGAAGCGAGGTTGATGTGAGAAGATTGTTTACTCTCTGGAAGGTGGTGGGAGCTTCTAGTTCCTTGGAACGGGTTCAGTCTGTGGCCGGGCAACTACAGCTCGCCATCTAAACAGAATCACCGGGATTCCCCCGACAATAACAAACACAAGTCTTCAATATATACCGCTTCTAAACCGATCAACAGTTCAGTTCGTTACAATGAATCAAAACCATCTACCATTATTCTGTTTCCTCCTCATCACAGGTAATAACATCTTTTTATTGTGTTATAACCCCTCAAAACATAATTAACTATACTATTTCGTGTCTAACTAATTTAGTAACAACTGTCTTATTGTTATTATACTCATTGTTTTTCTTTCATTCTATTTTATTAATTGAATACTTCTAATCAAAATAACTAAATTAACACTTCTTCTAATCGGATACTTTTATAACATTGTTATTATTTCTACTGCGTATCGAGTATTTGGGCCAACAGATCTGTATACACTGGGATTGAACTCTATTTATTAAGGTTGCACAATTAATAGTTCGGTTACAAAAAATTGTTTTATAAATCTGCCAAGGTGATATTATTATTTTATTTTCCTGACAAACCGGCAAAGAGCAATTTTTTAAATCATAAATTTAATGTTTGTTTATTTAAGAAAAAAATGACATTTTAAAACATTTTTAATTATTTTAATTTGAATTCAAATAAAATGTATACTATATTTAAATACTGCACAATTGCCTCCATTTTTTTAATATTATAAATCGTAAATTCTTCATTAGTTTAAAAAATGCGCTTAAAGGTTAAATATACTTCTAAAATAAATCAAGCTCTCGTAATCCTTATTGGCACTTCTTTAGATTGTTACTCCCCTTATAAAAAAAAACCAGACTGGAAT
The DNA here is from genome assembly GCA_001010745.2 of Gerris buenoi. Classification (NCBI taxonomy): domain Eukaryota; kingdom Metazoa; phylum Arthropoda; class Insecta; order Hemiptera; family Gerridae; genus Gerris; species Gerris buenoi. Next base: position 1,470,170 of record KZ651052.1, on the reverse strand, counting down.
AACAATCTAAAGGTGTACTAAAGAATGTGTATAGAATGTTCTTCTTTAGACTGTTAATCCCCATATAAAAACAAAAAAATAAATATTCCTTTGTCCCAAAGTACATTGGACTAAACATTCCTTTGTCTTAATAGTAAATTAGTTATTTAGTCAGTCGTTTATATTCTAAAAAAATATATAGGGGAGTAACAATCTGAAGTAGAACCCCCTTATAATCTAATGTATACAAAAGCAGTAGTATAGAAGTTAAAGTGAAATTTTATTTTACAAAAATTGCTCATGGAAAATTACAGATATTAAAGCAACTTAATTTTAAACATTATGCGCAATTTTAAAATGATCACTGTTAACCCAGTGGAGATTGCTTATACAAGGGGTTTGAGGTGAAAATTAGGGAGTAATTTTGATTTCCAAGGTTGCACTACCCCTCGTGAAAAATCCAAGAATTTCCTCCATAACTCCTTTAGGCTTCGGGTGCGATGCGAGCGGTGGGTCACAGAGCGTCAGCGCGGTGTCGCTTATGTGTTTACATTGAGTAGGTACAATAGAATTAGAGGAGGGCCGATCAAGTTGGATGAATAAAATGTTGGAACATTATGAATAGATTTTGACTTATAGAAACTTGAAAATCTGTAAAATTTTCTAAAAAGAAAAATGCCTGATATGTCGTTAATTTCATATAAATAACTTTTTTCAGTATTTATAGTTTCCTCAGTACTGGACGAGCGCAAAATGCATAATTATCAATGTTTTATATTAGAGGATTAAAAGTTTAGATGAAGTGACTCTGGTAACAGTTACTAACCACATCAAAATGAGCAAAGGAACTGTCTGGATCCCATTATGCTCTTTCACAGTAAATGATCTTCTCCAAGCAACCCAATGGTGTTCTAATTCGAGTACGAACTTGCTTTTAACTGTTACTTTTTTTAGAGGAAAGGAAAAGCATTCGCAAAGGGAAACAAATTTTCTCTGCCCTCCCGCTCTTACCAAGTGACACAGAAATGGGCAAGAACAAGGTTAAAGAAGTAGATGGGGATACCTCCTGCACAGAGCCCTCAACTGGGGCTGGGAAAAAATTATATTAGAAGCAAAACGGCTAATTCCATACATAAACAACCTCTAAAGCATCGCTGAACATGATTTCGTGCTAATGGAAGAAGGTTTTTTGACAACAAATGCAAAAAAAACAGTTTTTGTATGATCCTCAACAGGTGTTTTTTTCTCTAATGTGTGATCGTGACTCATCACGAAAGAGGATAGTTCAGCAACTAAACAACGTCTACACACAAAACATTGTAATAAATAAATGACCAGTTTCGGCTGTTGTAAAGCAGCCCTCATCAGTTAATCTAGAGCAGTGGTTCCCAAGCTTTTTTGTTTGGCGACCCCTTTTTATAAAAGCCAAGTGACCTGCAACCCTCCCCCCCTCCCCCTCCCCCGTAAATTCGTGGGTGAGATTTTCTTAACGCTAACCTCATATCATTCTCAACATTTAATTTATTACTTTCTTTTGTTTTTAAACGAAGAAGAGTTGAAAATCCACTCTCACAGAGATATGTAGACAATTTTAAAATGATCACTG
>KZ651052.1:1442917-1460401 GCA_001010745.2 Gerris buenoi | reverse complement strand
AATATACAACAAATCAAAACTATTTTGATAAGTTATTAAATCTATATAAAGATTAACAAATCAACAAACAAACCTTTACTTTTATCGGTAGTAAATCATAAATGTTATCTTAATAATTATAACGTTTAGTATTGATAAAAGTCTCGGTCACTATTTAGATGAGTTATTATATCTATTTGAAGTCTATCAAAAATGTAATGTTAATAATTGGAACTTTAGTTTTGATAAAATTATCGGTCACTATTTAGATATGTTTTATTTAGATAAGTTATTATATATATTTGAACTCTATAAAATCAAAACAAACCATTATTTTGGTTGGTAACAAGTAAAGAAACATGTGTGAGGCTCTCAAGCATTAAAAGTGAAACTTAAGATCTAGAATCTAGAATATAAAATTATAAAATATATTAGTTCCGAGGTAATATCTTTATTTTTAAGTGCAAAAACTATTACAGCGGATTTAAACTTTTTGAACGGTCCCCGGTTCTAATATATAATAAATAGACAAAATAATTCTAATACCCTACACTAGGCTGCGGCCGTATGTAATGTATTTACCTACGTATGGATTAGTTTATCTACATTCTGAAATTATGATTTCACTTTTAACTTGTTTGTTTTACTGATGAATCACTATGACAACCGCTGAGGAGATTATATGACATGTGTGAAGATGGCATTATAGATTTAGATATTAAACAAAAGTTAATAAATTAAATTGTGTAATTAGCACCAATCTTACTTACTTGTGCTTTATTTAGGGCAACACTGGAGGGAATCATGAAAGTTCATGATTCCCTTAATTGCTATTACTTCTTGTTCAACCTGACAGAATGCAATGAGTAACTTTCCTCCCTGTAAACTAGGGAGAAAAGTTGACATTTTCTCACTTCGGGAGATAAAATTATTATATAGAACATTAGGAATTGTTTTCGAATGAAAAAAAAAATAAAATAACCAATATAAAGCTCGAAGCTTTTTAAAAATTCTTCTACATCATTAATTTGCAAGGATGAAAGTCCATTTATTAGAAATAGAAACAATGGACCCCAATAGTTTTTGAGTTGCGAAGAAAAATCTTTAGATACTCAAAGAAATGAGGTGAATAGGTTTTGTTTAGATAAACATTAAGATATATACATATCAGAGACCTATATTTAGAATCAATATTATTAATTCTGTCTAGCATAATTTCTCTCAAGGATATATAGAAAACTGATTATTATAAAGCTGTATAAAAGCTAGAGTTGTTACTAGTTTCGTGTAAAATTTTTTATTAGTTATAACTATAATATGTGTGTTATAGGGTCAAAGATTACTATTAATGCAGAACATCTATGTAGTTTATGTAACTAATCGAAGATAATATCATAAGACGACCTATTACCTCAGCATGATATTTATCAATGTTCGCTTCTATTTATTTGTTATATTTTTAACCTTATCAAATATTTGCCCTAATCTGAAGATAATAAAATCCTTTTCAATTACATTTATTTTTATCAAGATTTTTAATTTATTTAATTTTCAATTTAAGCAAAAAATTTTAAATAAACAAGAAGAAATACAAAGAAAGGTGCGGATATCGACAATTGGAGTAGAACCATTTTTTGTTTAATATTGCTTATTACCGTGGTCACATTATGTACAAACGTAAGCGGAAAAACTGCAACTGATACAATCTTTTAACAAACACCTAGACCTTACATGTAAACTTAACCCGTCCAACAAATTACTTATATACAGATACAAGCCCACTTGGCCATATGGCATAAAACCATGACTTTTATTTAGTATTCGTGCGCATGTATCGTCATCCCTCTCTCCAACGGAAAAATTAAATGCGTAATTTTGCATGCAATTTAAAAATTTAGAGAAAATAGGTGGATAGTGATAGAATTTATAAGAGAGTCTAATAAAATCAAAATATAGGGGAGAGAGGAGAGAAGATAGAATTTGATAGACTTAGACAAGAAGAGGACTGAAAAAATGAATTGTTTCATCCGGTTCTATTCTATGATAACTTGCTCCTTCTCTAAATCTTTATTTAATATTAATATTATTTACAATTTTCTGTACTTGTTTCGTCATGTTTTATTGTAACTATACATACAGAGGATTATTATAATAGTAACCCTAATTTATAATAGTGCTATGTGTATCCTGTAGTAATTTTTCTTAATGATAAGGTGGATCCTTAAGGGTAAGAAGAAAAACGAAGACTAATTCATGCGTAGTGTGGCAACGTTTCGGCTCACAAGCCATTTTCGAGCCTAATAAACATATAAAGTTTATTGCAAGCTATGACATACAGAATAACTCATAAAACTCAATACTGTTAAAAAGAGAAAGCTAGTAATTACCTCTATTCAACATAAAATTCTACATTCAGTTAAAACTGTGAGTTAGAAGGTAGTGATAAGACAAGGAGATTCATTGGGAGAACTAGAAGTTCACCACGTCACATTCCTACAATCAGTAATAAATCCTACTAATAATAATGATCGTCAAGATAGTTAATCAACTGATAGTAGGTAATTTCTCAAAACGGACATAACAGTATCTAAAACAAGTCAATTTACCATAAAATCACGACCGGTCTAAGTATGAGGTGTACTAATCTTCACTTTAGAAATACATAAGATAACGTCTAACATCTAGCACAGCCATTCATTAACAAACTAACGAAATTAAAAACTAACATAAAGCAACAGGACATTTAACAATTTTTAAATTAAAGCTTTCAAATGTAAAATGAAACAATAAAACACAACAGTTTTAACAGTATTGAGTTTCATGAGTTATTCTGTATGTCATAGCTTATAATAAACTTTTGATGTTTAGTTTAGGCTCGAAAATGGATTGTTAGCCGAAACGTTGCCACACTACATGAATTAGTCTGCGTTTTTCTTCTTACCCTTAAGAATCCACCTTATCAATTTAATTTGAAAATTTTATAAATTGAACTTGAAAAAGTCTTACGATTGTTTTGGGAAAACTTATCAGAAACATCAGAATTCCAATAGCCCCTTTTTGCCCCATATGGGTGCCCATTCATAAAACCCTAGGGTCGCACCATTGCGTTCAACGAGTGCCATTTCCAATCCGTTCAATCCAAAATTCTTAAATTACTCCTTTATAAATTTCCAATTTTACCCTTCACAATGGCCTCAAAGTTCCCTTTGCTCCCGATAACAAATCCTTCCATGACTCCATTTCCCATCATCCTTTAATTCACAACCTAACGTCGCCATTCATTCCTGGAATCCCTCTTAAATGCCATGAAGGCAGTGGCCCTTTAACTTATTAAATATTAATTAATCATATGTAATAATCATGCTTGCAATTCTATGAGTATGCATGATCTCTCTATGCCAATATTGTATAATGTACAATGTACAAGTATATATTAAAAATTTGAATATACATTTTTTCATATAAAGCAGCATTATTTAACTAAATAAACTATTTATAAGCTTTTTCAAAGGTAGCAAGCTATACATTTCTTTTGTTAAATGTTTATTAGATGGTACAAAGTTCGCCGAGTCAACTAATAATTATAAATAAATATTTATTTTTTGTTGTTTTGCCAGTATTTTTCATGTTAATTGATTTTATGTTTAGTAGTATTGTGAATGAAACATTATTGTCAGTAAGTTGACAAATTTAAGAGGCAGAAAAAAGAGTAGTTAAAATTTGAGACAATTTTCGTAGGAGGAAGGCGTAGAAAGGAGGCGTTGACCTCCAGAAGCGCAGTCAGTTCTACAATACTACTGGACGTCAAGAGAAAACATGCCCAGTTAAAACTAAAAACAATCTTGTTATTCCAGTTTTTACGTTTATTTCACTATAAATATACAACTTTTTCCAGTTTATCTTAAATTTCTTTGAAACATCAGATAAGATAATTATGTATTTCTTACTGTACTGCGTAAATTCTTCGTAATCCTTTAAAATTATTATTTGAATAATAATGGTGGAGATACTTTCGAGCAGACAGATTCCACGTACATTTTGATACCGTTATTTACGTATTTACATACGTTATTTAGTTCAAATCGACGTATGAGTAAATTTACTGCCCTAGTAATTCACGGAGAAACAAATTATTATCTAAGGTTAATCAAAGCCATATCTTATCTTTATTACAAAATTGCTTCCGAGCTTACCAAAGGTAACGGAAGGATTGTGTTCACTTTTGAGAACGAAAAACTTTTATGTCTCCGATTTTAAAAATTCCAAGGCAGAAATCCTTTTCAGACTTCAGGGAACATTTTTGGTGTCGTGTCTGTCTGTCTGTCGGTCTGTGTGTCTGCGAATTTTGAAACATCCGACGATGACTTGAGTAATTCTTGACCGATTTTGATGAAATTTGTTATACATGTTCATTTTACTAATGCTCAGGACGAGTTCGTTGGACAACGTTATCCGTCAAAGCGTTCACGCGTAACGCCCACGTAAACGTGAACTTCAAATTTAAAATTGGAAATTTAGGCCGAGGAAAAAATCAAACTTCATCTTTTCAATAAGACAAACATTTTTTATAATACAATTTTTTAGTAATACCGCGATACCGCTATAAAGTGTTAAAGATCGCTAAAACAATTAATAGTTTTTATACAATATCCATTGTAACAATAAAGTAATATAACAATAATGTTAATGTTAATACAGCAATAATACATGATAGGATGCGAGGAAGCTATGTGCCACACTAATTGGCAGTCTATTTTTATATCCTTTTATATTAATAATTATTTAGACAAAGGAACATACACAGAGTAGCATATATTCCTTAGTCTAAATTACTATTAAGACGAAGGGATATTTATTCTAATGTACCTTGGGACAAAGGAATATCACANGAATAGGAACCAAGCCGGACTGAGCAGTTCCGGGTAGTTAAGTAAGAACGAAACCAGAGGATCAAGGATGGATGGAGGTTCAGGGATTCGAGTTTGGAAAGTAAGATACCGTGATCAACACGGTCGAAAGCTTTGACGAAATCAAAATATACAGCGTCAACCTGGGTACCATTTACGACACAGGCGGACACATGGGAAATAAACGAAACAAGATTCGTACAGGTAGAGCGAGAGGGGCGAAAACCATGTTGAGACGGATGAAGGAGAGGTTCGAGTATGGGGTAAAGATTAGTATGGATAACACGTTCAAAAACTTTAGAAAAAGTATTGCAGAGGGAAATGGGGCGGTAATTACAAACAGAGGACTTGTCCCCGGCTTTGAATATCGGCACTATTGAGGCCGAATTCCAAGCACGAGGGAACTCACCTTGAGAGATGCTTTTATTGAAGATGTTGGCTAGTACAGGAGCCAAGTAGGGGGCGCAGCCTTTCACAAAAAAAGAAGGGATGTTGTCATCACCAGAACTTTTGGAGGGCTTTAATTTTTTAATGGCATGAAGAACATCGGTAATTGAAATAGGGGAAATAGAAATAAAGGTACCAGGATAGGAGCTGGGATCAGGAGGCTGCGGAGAAAAGGATGCAGACGGAATGAAAACAGAACGGAAGTGGTCAGCAAAAGCATTAGCTATTTCGCCCGGGTCAGAAACGGATTGCTGATTAACACTAATAGGTGGGCAGGAACTATTAACACCGCGAGAAACATTGACGTGCTTCCAAAAAAAGTTTACATTTCTTTTTAGAGAATGTTCGACTCTATTAAGATAAATTGTTTTGTCGATCTTATATTGACGCCTAGCAAGTTTTCTGAATATAGAGAAATAATTGTAGAATATATGTTTATTGGTTTTAGTAAATCTTCGGCTGTAGAAATCCTTCTTCTTAATATATATGCGAAGCTTAAGTGAATACCAGGAAGGAAAAGAGGAGAAGCTGTAGTTATAACTAGGAATGAAGGTGTTGAGAAGTGATCCGAGATGAGCTGTAAAGAGATCCACACTATTGTTTACGTCAGGACAGTTCGTAATGCCCGACCAGTCAACGGACGCTACGGCATTTGCAAGGCCTTCGTAATCGCCGGCAGAATAATTTCTGAGGACTTGGGAAACGGAAGGTGGTTTTCGATTGAGATCATTGCATTCTAAACGAATAGACAAGCAAGGATGATATAAATCTTCATGAACCAAGGGGTCGATGTGACGCGAGACTGCAGTAGTGTTTAAATTAGATAGCACCAGGTCGAGGATTTTACCATATTCATTTGATACAGTATTACATTGTTTCAGGTTCAATAGATGTGAGATATTAAAAATAGCTTGAGCTCTAGATTTTTTAATGTGCCTGTTTCCAATATATTTATGGGCTGCCCAGTCAACATCAGGGGTATTAAAATCTCCTAGAAGGCAGACTGTTGATGTGGCAGTTATTGAGACATACAGAGAGTCAAAAATATATATATTTAAATATAATTTAAAAGTTGCATACATAATATATGTGTGAGTGTGTGTTTTTGTGAGTCCTCATGTAGCATTTAAAATTACCATGTTTTTAAATCCCAAAATAACTCATTTTATTTATTAATTTCAAATTAAAAGTGTATAATTGGTGTTTGGGTACTTTCTGTTTACGATTTTCAACAAAATCAGATTAATTTTCATAATAATATCTCAGAGAGAGATTTTTTTGAAGGAATACGAATAATATGATTTAGTTAGATTCGTATTTAAATGGAATAAATTATGGAATTTTTTTGTATTAAAAGTTTTTGAAAGATAGGTAACTTTTTTTAGTTTTAGGTGTAGCACCCCAAAAGTTTTAGCTAAAATTAATTTCTCCGTACTGGAAACTGGAAATGAATTTTTCCAACCTGTATGTCAAATTTCAACAAAATCGGCCCCGTAATTTTAGGCTCCACGCCTCTAACCAGATGAATAATTGCAGACCTCAGACCAACAACTTACCACAAACTGCAGACTACAACCACTTTTTTGGACTCAGGGGAGCTCAAAAAGTTTAAATCCAAAAACATCGACTTATTCTGCCATCACAATATATTCTCATAATAAAATATACTACGTAAAATAATAGTAAAAAATATAGTAGTAGAAAAATATATCATAGTAGAAAAATATAGTAAAAAATTACGATTAAAATAAATAGCCGTCAGTTTGCGTAATTGTACTACAATGAATAAATAACTTACCACTTTACACTTTCTTGTTTATTTGAACTGTATGACAAAACGGTTCAATATTTTCTTTTCACATAAACTCTACGATTATAATGCTTGCATAAACAAATTGTTTTGAATTAAACAGATGATTTGAATAATTAGTTGAGAGAGCAAGCAGTGCAAGCAGTGGCCCTATGCAACCAGTTTTATCACTTCTAAATATAGATTAGGAAATCCCAGTGTTACACCACAATGGAAATATGAAAACATAATAAATTAATAAATACATCCTTTTACCTTATAATATTTTTATTATTATTACTTCAATCTGTTGGTCTTGAATGGTATTATTAAATTATGTATTTGCAAAAAAAGTATCCAATTATACCATAAAAATTATCTTTTTGAGGTTAACTCACGGACATAGTGGGTAATTTTTTATTTATTTTTTTTTTAAATATATAATTGAGGAATCGTATGTTTATAAAATGTTGTAACGTACTCGTATATTGCACTTAAAGTACTTATTTAAATTTTATTGCAACATAATAAAAACATGTTATAAACGTTTGTTTAAGTAATCATTTATATTGCTCGAAACGTTAATAAATTGCGAGTATAACATAAACGTAAATTTACTGGAAGATAAAACTAACCTTATTCCAGTTTAATATAGGTGTGAGCCCCTATATATTGTAGTAACATTATGATATACTAGGGATAACATAAACCTCATTTCAGTAATATTTAAACCCTTTTTTGGGTCATTTATAAGCTCCTGAAAATGTCAACTAAAACAGTTATTATGTACACGTGACATTGTTAATGTTATTTCTAATCAATAATAGTTTTAATTGATAACCTAAGAGAGGTTTAAATATTGGTGAAATATGAGGAAAGAGAAGTGTTCATACTATATCCTAAGTTGACCAAAATATGTGATGTTGAATTGATTCTTGAGTTGATGGCTATATTAAGGAAATTGAAAGGCCAACTTTTGAATGTTTCGATCCCTCCTTGGAACATTCTCGAGCCAACTAGACTAGACAATTACATTGTGATGATTAATTATTATAAATTCTTGGGTTTGAATCATTATAATTCTCGTCATGTTACCTGCATACAGTGTTATTCAGTGTGTCAGTGAATTCAGTGTTTATCACACTATAATTTATAAAATCGAGTATTGTGTTCTGACCACGATGGTCCTCGAAATGGTTTGTTATTGCTAAGCTAAGGCAATAAAAATAAATCTTTGTTTTGATTTGTTGGTCTTNAGCAAACAAAAGTAAGGTTAGTGTGGTATTATAGGATATTAAATTTATTTATTATTGTTTTATTTTTAAAAAAATAAGTCAAAGTTAATATTGTTAATGGTTATTGTTTTGTTGTTAATTTTTATTGTATGGAAGAAAATAAATTGAAATAATCTTCTTTTAGGCCTGAAGATGCCTCAAGAGGAGGCGAAATATAGCAAATAAGAGCAAGGTGAAGCTTTTTAATTACATACCCTATAGACCTGAGAAAAGTTAGAGAATTTAAAATAAAGGGTAAAAGACAAGGATAAGGTCTTTTTTTTGCTTTTTAGTAAAACAAGTCCAAAATAAAAGTGTAAAATTAAGTCAAATTTTTTTTATTTTTTTTTATTTTAATGATAATGAATTTATACCAATATTTACCCTCATACAACCAAAATGCATCAATAATATAAAGAATTTATAACAAAAACTTTGTTTTTTACAGAAGTCTTATTATAATCTTTAAAACTATAATTTGTCCCGACAACTTTTGAATGTTTCGATCCCTCCTTGGAACATTCTCGAGCCAACTAGACTAGACATTTACAATGTGATGATTAATTATTATAAATTCTTGGGTTTGAATCATTATAATTCTCGTCATGTTACCTGCATACAGTGTTATTCAGTGTGTCAGTGAATTCAGTGTTTATTACACTATAATTTATAAAATCGAGTATTGTGTTCTGACCACGATGGTCCTCGAAATGGTTTGTTATTGCTAAGCTAAGGCAATAAAAATAAATCTTTGTTTTGATTTGTTGGTCTTAAAATAGATTTAATAACATATCTAAATTGATATCAAAATTAATTTAATTCATTTTACTTTATTTCTAAATATAAAAATAAGTGTATAATTAAGTATATTCTAACCTTATCTCTTATAAAACAATCATTTATATAATTTGAACTTAACCACAACTATGTTAAATTAATAGAGAAAAATCGATCCAACAACTAAAATAAAATTGTTTCATATTCACACAATACAATTCTGAATCTTAAAACTCATTACATGGTATATTCGAATTAAATTTGAGTACATGCATTTACATAAATTTTATCCAAATGGTCGGAACAGTTTTTGAAAGTGAGCGCCCCAAATATGCGCTAAAATTAATTTCTCGATTACGCATCGCGGTAAAATTTTCTCAACAAGTGGGTGTAATTTAGCCGAAATTCACCCGCAGTAGTTAAGATACCACGCGTTTGCACAGAAAAAAGATTACACGTGGCACATGAATTAAAAATCACTGTTTTGGACTCGGATGTATAGGATGTTTAAAAATAATAAAATGTTAGGACTGGTATATCGGATGTATAAAAGAAGTACAGTAAGGGGCCAAGAATACTTCCTTGTGGTACTCCGCAACTTAAACTCTCGTTAGTACCTATAAACTCGTTGAGGCAAACTCTAGAAATTATTTTAGCTCTAGATTTGGGTTCTGTCCTCCACATAATATTTAAAAAATCGGTCCGAGACAACTCAGACAAACATTCTCATATACGTATTACTTAGCCCAGTGTTTTCCATTTATTAGTTTTCGTATGTAAATTTAATTATTATTGAAAATTTCATCAAAATGTATCAAAAAATAACTTCTCCCGGGCGGGGAATCGAACTCGGGCTCTCTCCGTCCGCGTTTTAAGCTATTTTCTCAGGAACTAGATATTTCCCGAAAAATGGCTTATATCGTTAGAATCGTATTTAAATTGACTACATTTTAAAAAAATTTTAATCAAAATCGTTGAAACTGTTATTGAGAAAAAATTAATTTTCACGTATTTTCGGAGCTTTTAGGGGGTATTTGGAGCTAAAATTCATTTCTCGATTTCGCCTCGGGGTATGATTTTTCTTAACATGTGTGCCAAATTTCGTCAAAATCGGCCCAGTAGTCTAGGCTCCAGACGTCTACACAGACGACGGACAGACATTTTTTAAAACCACTTTTTTGGACTGAAGGGACCTCAAAACGTGTAAATCCATCAAAATCTCAAAATAGAATTTTCTCGCTATCACAATACTTTCTCTTTAAATGAGTAGTCACATATGTAGTCATCCGCTCTATGAACCGTATAAATGTCATTCAAAACCGGATAGACGCCACTTCATAAATGTAATAATCATCAGCTGTATAAACCGTGTAAATTTCATTCGAAACCAGATAGACGCCACTTCATAAATGTAATAATCATCACCTGTATAAACCGTATAAATGTCACTCGAAACCGGATAGACGCCACTTCAAAAATGTAATAATCATCAGCTGTGTGAACCGTATAAATGTCATTCGAAACCGGATAGACGCCACTTCAAAAATGTAATAATCATCAGCTGTATGAACCGTGTAAATGTCATTCGAAACCGGATAGACGCCACTTCATGTAAGCAGCACCCCAATGCTAGTATAGCGATCCTTGGTGAGCAATAATTGTGGGCTCCTTGCGAAATCCCTCAGTGTGAGAAGAGCAGACTTTAGCAATAAGCTACTGGTGACCCAGTACCAGCAAACGAAATAATTATTTTAGTCACCATATTATGTTTTACTATCCGTTTTATTGTTAATTTTAACCCGTTTTTACTAGTCATCGTCTGATGTTATTGTTAGTTTTATTTGTTAAAGTTATTCCGAATGTATCTGGTTTGAGATAGCTATAATAGAGAGGAGAATTCTGATAATGTATGAGATTTGTTGTGACAATGGAACCACAGTGGTTTCTACTATTTTATTATCATGTAAACGATCCTCACAATAGCCAATTAGAAGGCTTGAAAATGGTAGGTAATTACGAAACGTTGCCACTCAATATAAATATAAGAGTACGATTTTTTTATTACCCTAAAAACCACAACTAGCACTAAATAATTTGATTAACTATTACTTTTTTGTTGGCTTGGTGTCATCTTTGCAGATCTACTTTTGAATTGCAATAAATATACCAAATTTTGTATTTTGTTCATCAATCTTCAGGTTTAAATGTATTCATTTTATTTATATAATCGATTTTTTGTGTTTTTAGGGGCATGGAGCGTAAACTCACAATTGAAAGAGACATTTACCACAAATCTCCTGAAGGTATGCGTTTTTACTGTATTTTTATTTTTTTTATTTTTTTTTTGTAAATTGAAAATTGCTGATGATCTAGTGACAAGTGTCTTCTTAGTGTGTTATAATTATAATTATTTCGACTTTTATTTGATTGTCTAAGTTCTATAGAGTTATAACTTAGCTATGGTGGATTTATTTGATCAATTTTGTTTTAGAATGTTTTCATACTTGGTTTTTAACGCCAATGGTGTTAAGAATTTAATTTATGTAATGGTTACTCTCTTATACTANGTTTGTATGTTTGTTTGTTTGTCCGGTACAAATCTTGCAATCGAATTTTAACTAACATCCCGAGTAGCTAGACATTTGAAACTTTCAGAACAGCTCAGAACACGATGACAATGCATTATTTGAATACTTTTAGTAATTTTTCAGCAGAATTAATTCGTTTTCAGCAAATTTGCTGAAGGAAAAGTTAGTTCGGAAAAAATCCGCAAGTTATTTTATTTGTTTTGTCATATCTCATAATATTTACAATCTTCATTTTGACAGCTTTCTAATTTATGATTTTTATAAATAAGAGCGAAACAGGAATTATATCGATTATATTATTTCAAATTATATCGATGGCACGGTTTAAGAAAATTTAAAAACGTAGTATATAAAAAGTTTTTTTTATCTTGCAATTATTAATTATTATTTTGGGAATTTAACAATGAAATTAGTTAAAATGTTATTTTTAACTAACTTAATATGTTATAAGAAAGGAGTTCGATAAGTATCAGCTGATTCATAATGTTGCCTTTGTACAGTTCATACTTCATACTAAAGCAAAAACTGTGTTGTTAGTATAATAGACGCCATTTACCGATAAATGATATCTAGTCTTACAGTTAAGGACATGCACTGAAACATCCAGTGTAAAAAACTTGATAACAAAAACAAATAGAGAACAAAACATGTAAACATATACAACTAGTGTGCTAAACTTGTAAACATCTCTTATGAAATAAAATGGGTCAATTATAGGTTGTAAATCATTACTAACAATTGTTATCACAACATGTCAAAAACTCTGGTGTAAATTCGGGTTTATCATTTTGCTATTATCATTTGTTATCAACATGGTTACCAAAATTGTTGGTAACATTTGTTCCTAATTATGGTGTAAACACGGTAAAAGAATATCTTGATTCCACAATTGTTACGAGAAATGATGCCGTGCTCAGTCAGGCCGCTAGGGCTGGGTGCTAAAAAGTAAAATATATTTAACAAACAAAAAATATGAGCGCCACCTTATCTTAAAATTAGAAAGGGCAAGATAAGGAGAAACCCTGAAAGAGATAATACTTAAAATAAATGTCCAAAGAAATTAAATGAAAATATAAATTCCGTAAAATACTTGAATTCATGCAACCTCCTTGAAAATAATGCAATAATTAGATTTCTACATAAAAGTGAGAAATAAACAATAAACATATTTTGAAGTCAATCAAAGTAATAAGATTATTATTAAACAAATGATAATTACAAAGAACATGAATAGTTTTAGGTTTATAAATTAGGATAGTTTATGTTAGGATAGATTAGAATTTTATAAATNATGTAATAATCATCACCTGTATAAACCGTATAAATGTCACTCGAAACCGGATAGACGCCACTTCAAAAATGTAATAATCATCAGCTGTGTGAACCGTATAAATGTCATTCGAAACCGGATAGACGCCACTTCAAAAATGTAATAATCATCAGCTGTATGAACCGTGTAAATGTCATTCGAAACCGGATAGACGCCACTTCATGTAAGCACCCCAATGCTAGTATAGCGATCCTTGGTGAGCAATAATTGTGGGCTCCTTGCGAAATCCCTCAGTGTGAGAAGAGCAGACTTTAGCAATAAGCTACTGGTGACCCAGTACCAGCAAACGAAATAATTATTTTAGTCACCATATTATGTTTTACTATCCGTTTTATTGTTAATTTTAACCCGTTTTTACTAGTCATCGTCTGATGTTATTGTTAGTTTTATTTGTTAAAGTTATTCCGAATGTATCTGGTTTGAGATAGCTATAATAGAGAGGAGAATTCTGATAATGTATGAGATTTGTTGTGACAATGGAACCACAGTGGTTTCTACTATTTTATTATCATGTTAACGATCCTCACAATAGCCAATTAGAAGGCTTGAAAATGGTAGGTAATTACGAAACGTTGCCACTCAATATAAATATAAGAGTACGATTTTTTTATTACCCTAAAAACCACAACTAGCACTAAATAATTTGATTAACTATTACTTTTTTGTTGGCTTGGTGTCATCTTTGCAGATCTACTTTTGAATTGCAATAAATATACCAAATTTTGTATTTTGTTCATCAATCTTCAGGTTTAAATGTATTCATTTTATTTATATAATCGATTTTTTGTGTTTTTAGGGGCATGGAGCGTAAACTCACAATTGAAAGAGACATTTACCACAAACCTCCTGAAGGTATGCGTTTTTACTGTATTTTTATTTTTTTTATTTTTTTTTTGTAAATTGAAAATTGCTGATGATCTAGTGACAAGTGTCTTCTTAGTGTGTTATAATTATAATTATTTCGACTTTTATTTGATTGTCTTAGTTCTATAGAGTTATAACTTAGCTATGGTGGATTTATTTGATCAATTTTGTTTTAGAATGTTTTCATACTTGGTTTTTAACGCCAATGGTGTTAAGAATTTAATTTATGTAATGGTTACTCCCTTATACTAAATCCTGGTGCACACAAGCAAGCCAATTATTCCCGGGAAGGAGTAGGGGAATTTATGGCGGGGGGTCCGGGAAAATTTTGACTACTATTTTGACTCTAACCACCTCTAATTTGCAAATATCCCAAATTTACTCCCTCTTAAATGAAAATATGACAAAACAATAAGTAACAACAATGACTCCTAAAGTGATTATTTGACCACGTATGCATTACTTGTGCGAAGTCTCATCGAGATCGGATTAAAACTGTAGATTTGTATAAAGAACATACACACACTAATATCTTGCCCCCTGTGCCCCCCTGGATTCGCCACTAGGAATGTTGATAAGTTAATTTAAAAGCAAATTTACGTAATGACAATCAAGTTGGACGAGGGGGTCCGGGGCTCAGGGGGTCCGCTTCGTAAATTTTTTTAATTTCAGCCCCTCTTGAACTGCATTTTAGACTGTTATAGGGCATTAAAATCCCAAATTTCAGGTTATTAAAGTGGGGCATTCAAGGCCATTAAATTGCTCAAAGATGACCAAATATTGCCAGATAATGTATTAATTTTTGATTACATAAATAAAAAAACTATGGCTTTTATTTGAACATTACAAGAAAAGCCAAAAATGGCTCGATAGGACCCTTGGTTTTATTTATCTATNGCTAAACTTGTAAACATCTCTTATGAAATAAAATGGGTCAATTATAGGTTGTAAATCATTACTAACAATTGTTATCACAACATGTCAAAAACTCTGGTGTAAATTCGGGTTTATCATTTTGCTATTATCATTTGTTATCAACATGGTTACCAAAATTGTTGGTAACATTTGTTCCTAATTATGGTGTAAACACGGTAAAAGAATATCTTGATTCCACAATTGTTACGAGAAATGATGCCGTGCTCAGTCAGGCCGCTAGGGCTGGGTGCTAAAAAGTAAAATATATTTAACAAACAAAAAATATGAGCGCCACCTTATCTTAAAATTAGAAACGGCAAGATAAGGAGAAACCCTGAAAGAGATAATACTTAAAATAAATGTCCAAAGAAATTAAATGAAAATATAAATTCCGAAAAATACTTGAATTCATGTAACCTATGAAAATAATGCAACAGTTGGATTTCTACATAAAAGTGAGAAATAAACAATAAACATATTTTGAAGTCAATCAAAGTAATAAGATTATTATTAAACAAATGATAATTACAAAGAGCATGAATAGTTTTAGGTTTATAAATTAAGATAGTTTATGTTAGGATAGATTAGAATTTTATAAATTATAGATTAGGCCTTTTTATATAAATGGGTTTATAAATTAGGATAGTTTATGTTAGGATAGATTAGAATTTTATAAATTATAGATTAGGCCTTTTTTTAAAAATGAATTAAAATGGTACCATATTTTACATAACATTATTCTAGAATGTTCCCGAATGAGATCCTAAGAAAACAATAAACAAACAAAAGATAAAATAAAATAAACAAATGTGAAGCCTAAATGGGCCGGTAAAGGAATATATGTAACTAATTATTAAATTTCTAGGGAGTCTCATGTGGGTTTGAAAATCAAAAATAAGTATCATAAAAAAAGGAAAACATAAAATCAAAATAAACTGAATTATTTCACATCAATGGGCGTGAAATCAGATAAACATAATATACGTATATAGATGTGTGCGCAGCGAAGATTGTGAAGAACAAATTGTTGATAAGTAAAGATAAAAAACTAGCAGGTCTCGATTCAGAATCTAATGCCGTGATATAAGAGCCGCCGTCCAAAACCGCTCGGTACTATACAATACAACTTTCCGGAAGTACGTTATTCCTCCTCCTTGGAGTAGCACATACGAAGATCGCACTCTTCAAGATACGATTCCGTCACATTAATCTCATCACTTCACGGGAAAGATATAACTATCCTAAATTTACTACAATTATTTTACCAACGGGTAAACAACTAGAAAAGTCAACGTAAATATCCTTGCACTGTCAAGATTCTATATCACACTTTCCCACTTCACGAAGGGAACAACGAAATAGTTAAATAACACAGAAGTTGACTAACTAAACACAAAGTTCCGCCATACGGGCGTTAAAAAGTAGTAGTAGCCCCCTCCCATGAATCAATTAAAATTTGCTAAATGCCCTACTTATACTATTTTATTCCGACTACTGGAGGAGTATTTTTATATGATAACATTTCAGGAATTGCAGAGGTATTTTCCTTGTTTATTCCTTAATCTTTTAATAGATATATGATTCATCATAAGTGCTGCTAAACTTCAACTTTCGTGCTCTAAACTTAAAAAAACTCAACTGGGCTCTATTCCCAGTTTCTTACTTCCTCATATGAAGAGAAAGTATTGTGATGCCGCGAAAATTTTATTTTGATGGATTTACACGTTTTGATGTCCAAAAAGTGTTTTTTTTTAAAAAAATGTCTGTCTGTCATCTGGTAAGAAGCAATACCACAATTTTGTATGCACTCAATGACACTATTAAATCACTCCATCATATTAGACTCAGACATTTTTTAAATTCAGTTTTCGTCATTTTTATGCAAAAACGAAATTTTTAATAGTATCTAAAAGAAATTATAAAGGTTTTTAAAAGGTGGTTAAAACTGGTTTCTGAGATGTCACTTTGACAAGTTATGCTAAATAGTGGCCTCTATACTCTATATTGAATTAAAACGGCCGATTGGATTACCCTTTTACAAAAGTTGCTTTTGTCATAAATAGAAGCAAACTTCTAAATTTTAATTTGATTCTAGTGCAATAATTAGTTCTGGAGACATTGTTTTATAGTATTTTCCATAAACCGCCATTTTAACCATAATTGTGGATCCAGTGGTTTCCAAGATATCGTGATGAGTGAATCAGTGAGTGGTAGTAAATATATATATTTTTTGCGTTTTGCCGAGCCAACATCTTTGTGACGTTTGTCTGGTGTTGGAACAGTTCCTATGTGTCACGCTTGCGTGGCACATCCCTTGGTGTCTCTCACATATGGTTTAGCCTATTGTAGTGTGCAAACACGGTATTACATTGCTAATGTGTTTTGCTAGCCAAGCAAGAATGGCGGTATGAGAGCACGCTCGTCTCTGATAAGTCCTCTATATGATTTTCTTGATATGGTATAGGTCCAGAGTTGGGTGGGCATCGTCGGGCCCCTGATGAGTCGGTAGCGACGAAACGATGCAGGACATGGCGTTTTGCCGAGCCAACATCTTTGTGACGTTTGTCTGGTGTTGGAACAGTTCCTATGTGTCACGCTTGCGTGGCACATCCCT
>KZ651052.1:1408146-1432045 GCA_001010745.2 Gerris buenoi | reverse complement strand
GGTTTGTTTTGGTAATGATTTAACCTTAATGTGCGTTTATTGTATTTGAAGATTACGGCAAAATAGTTTTTTGAAGTTAGTTTACATGTGGTGGGCAATAAAATAGTGTACGCACCACGAGCAGTAAGCGCTATGACAGGCCTCGGGCGTTAACGCACTCGTGCTTTCAAACTTCGCCCTCAGCCTGTAATAACGCCCTTACTGCTCTAGCTGCATAAATAGCTATAAAGTAATTTTTAATGTTAGCTGTCAAATGCTTATAAAAATAAACAATTAGGAGCTACATCGCAACACGTCTTGAAATCCATGTCTAAATACTGATTAACTCAATCTAATTTGGTACTTCTTTAGATTATTACTCCCCTATGTTTTATAGAATATAAAACTTAGGGCGACTATATAACTATTAAGGCAAAGGGATTTAGTCCAATTTACTTTGTTTAGTCCAATATACTTTGGGATAAAGGAATATCACTATTGTTTTTATAAAAGGAGTAACACTCTTAAGAAGAACATTCCGTACACCTTCTTTAGATTGTTACTCCCCTCTGTTTTTCTGTAAGGGGAGTATCAATCTAAAGAAGTGCCTCTAATACCTGGTAACAAATCTATCTCCAGATAAATGGTGATGGTATGAATTCGAGAAAATAAGACATATTCGACATTCCACACTGGTGAACACATCCAGTTCCTGATGAATGTGTAAAAAAGGCTATTCCCACGTCCCGTAATAACTTAATTTGTTGATCGGGATGTAATATTACCAATAGAAAAAAAATTAAATTAAATTCATGTTTATCGTAAATTGGAATTTAAATAAATACTGGAAACGTTTATTTTTCTGTTTATATTTTTCCTGCACTGAAATCACATTTGGTGATGGGTTTTTCTATTTTTCACATTTTGAAAGAGCATTTTTTTATTTTATGGTGACGGTTTCATTGGAGTGTGAAATATTAACTAATAAAATAATCAACAGGAAAAGGAAATTTTTTTCGGTTCCAACATTACACCAAATCCATCCCATATTTATGTACATTCACGCATTACAACAAGATATCATTATGACAGATTTTGTTATGGAATTTTATTACAACTACTTTAGACTTCAATCTTGTGTTATATTCGCGAATTATATCATAGTTTTATCATTCGTAAACGTTGGGCGCGTTTCATAGAAATGAAGTGTAGATTCTATTTTAAGTTTCGATGCGGGTTAGATATTGACTCAAGTTACAGATAATATTATATTATTTTATTATTATACTTCTACAATTTCATCAACTACGAGCAAGAATTTATTTCTACAAGGATCGTAACCAAATTAAGGTAAAACACTTAGTTTTTGTTACTCACATTTTAATATCTTAAACACAAAATTGTTTCATAAATAATTGTTTTTATTTTTATGAATATCATTATTACATATTTATTTAGCTTGAACATACTAATAGGGTTAAGTTTGTGTCGATTGTTATTAAAAGATACGGTAAACTAATTACTCTTGCTCCTGTTTGCTTTTTACAAAATCAACAAGCTACAAAAAAATGAATTAACAACATTTATTGTAGTTATAATGCTGATAGTAGTTAATGCTCTTTGAATTTATTTATTATAAGATCGTCTTAGGAATTGGTATTATATATTTTATTGCTTTTAATAATTAATGGTATCCGATAAATTTGAATTGATACAAAATCCTTAGTCAGGTACGTGTACGGTAGTTTATTCATTACCGCATAAAATAGGATATTGCAGAAAAACGATATAGATTTTTCGTAAAACAGTTGAAAAATAACAAGCCAAATTTCTTAACTGACCTTTTTAACATTATCGTTTGCGAGCCTTATAATTCTGGGATGTCTAGCTAGCTAGATGTACTGGTGAATCCCCTGTCCAAATTTCCTGTGAAGTTTTTTCTTTCTTCTATTTACAATTACAGCGGCATACGTTTTCGTTTCAATTCATTTTTCTGATTCAATTCTTGTTTGTTGTGTTTTCCTTAGATTTTTATTATTTGTATCTTGTGAGTATAATATAATTTTCGTAAAATGAATCGATAGCTGTGAATCCTCCGGTCCTACCTCTCCAATAAACGATTTTTGTCGCACGGTGACATACCTAAAACGAAATTGCCAAAACACAAGCAAAAATTTAGGTCTGATTGCGAGGGAAAAAAATCCACTTTAGGGACACTGGATTCAGACCATCTCCGGTGATGATTATAAAGTTTTTCTCAGTAAAAATAACCTCATTTAAATTTGAATGGAAGCAGATATGAGATCGTGGGTAGGTTCGGAACAACATTTCATTTGATTGGTACGAAAATTTACGGTAAATTCAAAGGAAGAGTACGAGAAAAGCTGATCTTTGGTAGGCAACCCTTGGGTGAGTTCCCACAATCAACATAATATTTGTTTAATAATAAATATGTAAATTATCAACTGTAATCATGGGAAAATGAGCATCATAAAAAATAAAAATCTATATTATTATTTCTTTAGTACTTACCTTCTTCAGGGTAATGTGTCTTCTTTTATGTTTATACACTGATGAAGGATATATGTTTAATATTCTAAAATCGGTTTAATATTAATTTTTTGCCTGATCCTTGCTAACTCCATAGTTCATTAAAATATATTTATCAATCTGTCATACATTATTAGAGACAGTATAAAATTTAATATTTTGCTTAGGGTTCCATGAGAAACGAATATGAATATTAATACATAAATGGTTCTGTAACAATATATAATAGAAATATCAAATAAAACATCGAAGGCCTTAACATTGTTCAGGGGTCTATCATTGCCAGATAACAAGATATGATCAGCAACAAAGGCCTGCATTCTAGATTCTAGATAGTCTTGTGTTAGTCTGTTATGTGATAACAAATGTTAAGCAGTTTAATGAAAATATACGTAAAATAAACCGTATTCAATTAGTATAATATAATAATAATAAAATAAGTAAGCTTAATTTAGAGTAACTAACTCTATACAACAAGCTTTCTGCCTTACTACTATAAAAATTACTCTCTCTTTTAATAAGTAATCTAATCAGACACAAAACCATTGATAGTATACTTCTCTACAAAATAGATTTGAATTTGAGTATGTTGGTTTAGAAGTGGCTACTATTATAAGTACCCATTATGTACTTGTCTAAATAACGTAAAAAAGATATCGGTCCGAGACAACTAAGACAAACTTTCTTGTATACCAACGAGTTCATAATATACTTAGCCCAGTGTTTTCCATTATTAGTATTCGTTTTTTTGTAGTTAAATTCAATTATTATTGAACAAATGATTAATAAAAAAAACGGCAGGAAATCGAACCCAGCCTCTCCGTACGCGTTTAAAGCAGTTTTTTCAGGATCTAGATTTTTTCTCGGTATACCTATAAAACGGCATATAACGGCATATATCGTTATATTCGTATTCAAATGGACTTCATTTTAGAATTTGTTTTAACAAAAACGTCGGAACAGTTTTAGTAATATTTTTAAAAATATCTTTCAGAGTTTTTTAGGGAGTGCCCCCAAATTTGTAGCTAAAATTCATTTCTCGATTTGCCAGAGGGTAGGATTTTTCTGAACATACACGTATATACCAAATTTCGTCAAAATTGGCCCAGTAGTTGACATCATATCTTTAGACATCACATGTGATTCATCACAAGTCTTTTATTCATCAAAAGTTAGATACATCAGTGACAATCAACTGTATATGGGCACAGAAGATGACTGAGTGGCCGAAAGCTAGCTCTTTAAAACAAATTTTATTTAAGGAGACCGCGTTCATTCTGTCTTACATTAGATTTTTTGAGTTCATTTTGCTCAACTATTATCTCTCTGTACTTAGTTTGTTGAGGTACTTTAACATTAACGAAAATAAAGGATAAAAATCCATCTTATTATTTCTTTCACAAAAATGAAAGTTTTGTAAAAATTCAAAACATTATAATAAATTTTGAAAAAAAGGCTGATCCGTTAGATCTGGAAAATTAAAATTTTAATACTTTTTTTTATTTTTGTAGGCATACAGATTGTACCAGCTTCATTTTCCCCGGATATATTATTCAATGTAAATCGTCCTTTCATGTTTTTTATTAAGAATAAAGCTACAGGTGTTCTATTTAGTGGAGTTCATTCAGAGGCGGTCACTGACTAAATATTGGACAGCTTTAACATTTTTAAAATCTTTTATTCAATTGTCCATTATGCCATAATTTTTTTATATAATTTTATATTCATCTTTTTTTATTAATAACAATTCACAAACCATCTATATTTGATATTTTTTTTTTTTATTATAATGTTAGTACGTAACTACTGTGAACACTAATCAAATTTACGCAATTACATTCATAACGGCTACATAAGCTTTCAGTCATATTAATTATACAATAACGATATTAATAACATTTAAATAAAAATGAATAATAACCAAGTTTTGTTACTTATTCCACCCCAAGTTGTAACTAGATATTTATGTGCACTAAGATTTATGTCGACTTCAAATTCGAAGGTTACATTAGTAATTAAAATAAAATGTAATATTTATTATCATAAATAGATGGCATTTGGTGGATAGGTCATAAAAGGTCGAGTATTAGGTATAGTGATAAAGATTTATTATCACTATTAGAGCTCTTGAGATAATACTCTGGGAGTCTGATAATCACCAGTCTAGTCTAGTCTAGTTCTGGATAACGATATAAAATTATGTAAAACTGATTATTATTATTGATTCTGCATAATTATATTGTCACAATAATAATTATAATTATATTGTCACAAATAATAAATCCTCTTATCAAAATCAAGAAATTTTATCGATCAATTCTCCGGAATAATAAGTCGACAACTTCTAAACTACTTTCAATTTATCAAAAGATAATTTTACATTATACAGTCGAACCTCGATATAAAGTTTTCGTTGGGCCCATCTTAGGAAAACGTTATATCAAAGAAAACGTTGTATCAAAATTGAAAAAAAAAATAGTAATAATAAGTTCGGGACTTTCATTAAACAACGTTTTGTCAAGAAAAACGTTGTATCAAGCGACGTTATATCGAGGTTCGACTGTATAAACTTATTGAAAAGCCTGCCAATATGTCTTCAATATTTTCTTTTTTGAAAATTGTGTAAATTAGAGTATAATAAATAAGATTATCGTGGGTTTTTCGGCATTTAACCCAGTGTAGCCAACCTATACATCTTCCCCTCTAAATATAGTTGCCATAGTGCGCTCCTATAGGCAAAATATAGAAGTAAAAAGAGAAAATCAAGCTACCAGCTATAAGAGCGTCACAGTTATTTGCTTCACGGAAATTTCTTCTATCCCCCAGTCCAAAAACATATACATGTGATTGTATATGAAGTGCATTCTCTTACTTCCCGAATCAATGGGCAAAGACCTACCCTCTCTCATCGGGGTGCACTTCTTTCTTGCCCCTTTGGTGGGGAAAAAAAGTTATTTAAAGGTAGGCAGTTCAAATGTTAAGAAGGACTTCTCTTTAGGACGTAAAACCCACGTACCAAAATATTTAAGAATAGGTTTATTAAATCTAGTCCTAATGGGGCAAAAAGGAAAGAGGATGATTAAATAAAATCGATTTAGTAACCTATGAAGTTGGAAGGCTAAACTAATAGATCTCATAAAAAGAAACTGAGATATTATGTCTTTAACGAGCAATGGAGGATGGAGACTTGGATAATATATATGAATGCTAATAATGCTAGATGTTAGCCGTCCATGGTCCATAGGGTTGTCAAGGGACCAGCCAATAGCTTGAAACTAATAAAATTTAAGAAATTAGGTTAAAATTCATCAATAAATTATAAATTTGAATTATTCTATGCAGAATTATCTATTTTTATTATATTCATTTTCTTGCCTAAGTTGGCTGCTATGTATATTGACTGAATTGTTTTCATTATCTGGATCCTACCGGTACTATCCTGAAATATTTGGAAGGTCCTTTAAATACCATCTAAGAATAATAATACTATATTCTTTACCTAACAATAGGCAGCAAGTATTGCTTTATAGCCAATCTAATTTTGAGTGGAAATTTTACCTAGGGATAGTCTGGATGATTCATGAATTTTTAAAACACCATAATATATTCTGACTTCGAGGAAATTTTGGTTTATGTATCGTGTTTTAAATATATAATATATTGCACCAAACACGACGGGGTGTACGATCAGAAATGTCGGGAACATATATCGGGTTGATAAGGAAATTAATGATGGATTATAACGGTTGTCCACTGGAAGCGATATCGCGATTTTTCATAGCTTTGTGTTCTAGGCAGTATACTGCTCTTAATTCTGTGGTTCTGGTGAAGACTAGGTGTACTCTTTGTAGTGTCTACCTTAAGAAAGAGTATCTTCACCAGCTTCCCATTTGTTTAAACAATGTTGGGTGAACATTGAGCTTGGGCCTGGCCTGGGAAAGGAACCTAAAGCTGAATGTTCAGAAGGGCATCCAGTTATTTTCTGGCCATGCCCGATGCTGCTTAACTTGACCGACTGGTAGCAGACCGTTGTCCCCTACGATTAACCCAGGCTCTGTTCAGATTGTTAGATGGATTCCCTGCAACCCTACACTCCTAGATCAGCTTCTATCTTGTTTGAAATTGTTAACTGTTTTTGTAGGTATAATGACTACTTTTTCACTTCCTCGTATAATCACCATAGAATTGCAAATGCCGTTCCTCTATTTTATAAGAAACAAGCAAACTGGAATTTTATTTGCTGGGCGGTTATTTAAACCACAATAAAAAATAGTAAGTAAATATAATTTCCTATTATTTAATGCACTCTCGAGGTATTTTCATTTGGGTAAATGCACGATGCATATAATATTATATTTAATTAGATGCATGGAATATCTTTGGACATGGTTAAAATTTTCATCTTACATTTTAATATAATATAGAAGTGAATCCTCAACTAAACTCTGATTTTGAGCAGTTAAGCGACAAAATAAAAATGGTCTGCCAATTAGTGTGGCATATAGCTTCCTTGCGTTCTATGATAATATCGTACAAGCCAAACAACATTAAAGTACTCTATAGATACGAGAAAGCTATGTGCCGTACTAAATGGCAGATTATTTCGACATCTGTCATTTGTTTAATTTGTTTACAATATAAGTAATATACTTTTTCCGTGGTAGGCTGTGAAATAGTAACTTTAGAGCCGAAAAAACAAAGCTAAAATCATTTTTTTCATTACGTGGACTTAAAAAATCTTTTCATTACTCCTGGCAGTAAAGAAAAAATTTTTTACGTCCTAGGACGGAAACATTTTTTCTGTACTGTCAGCAGTTATCAAAACTTCCGTAGTAGCGCTGCAATCTTAGTCAAAAGGCTTCTTAGTACGATTGAATTCCGCTAGATGTCAATGCGTTTTATTTATCTTTTCTTATAGTGTAACCTCTTTTTAAGGTTTTCTTTTTTTTAATCTTAAGTTTAAACTAATATTTGTTATTATTATATTGATTATTGATTAATATTTAATGTTTTTTCATTGTCTGCTACCTCGGAAAAATAGCATATGCTACGCGACTGTGAAGTGTTTTTTCTTTACCTTGGCAATATTTCCTGTCTCGCTTCGCTCGACAGTAAATGTAATTGCCGTGGTAAAGAAAAAACTCACTTCACAGCCTAGTAACATAATATACTATTACTGGTGCTTAAACGTATAAATAGTTTACTGTGTAAAAATATAACAAATAAATTAATGTGCTCAACTTTCTTTTCATAAGTTATTAAAAAGTATAAACATCAAAGTACATTTTAAAAAAAAAACTTTTTTAATTTTAATTTTTTTAAATTTTTTAGGCAGATTGACTAATAATAATATACTACATTTTAGGTCGTTCAACTAGTAAATATAATAATGTAGTAGGTATACCTACTACATTTTAGGCAGATCATCTAATAAATAAAATACACTATATTTTAGGCCGTTCAACTAATAAAAATTATACACTACATTTTAGGCATATTAACTAATAATATTTATATTTTTATTTTTCTAGGAATACAGATTGTACCTATTTCAGGAGTAATATCCCCAGACGTATTTTCAGCTGACCGCCCTTTTGTATTTTTTATAAGGAATAAGAATACAGGAGTATTTTTTAGTGGAGCTTTTACAGCTGCATCTTAAAACTAAATATACTTAATCTCATTGAATACTTTCTATAATTTTATTAAAATCTTGATCATATCTTTAAAATAAAAATTAATAATTACATACTTGTAATTGTTTAATTGTTTTACAAAAAATATGTTCAATGTACAGCATTTATAAATCATCAATTTCCGAACTGATCGATATTTACTTTTTGCTTATGTATATTAGATAATATCTAGTTTAAATGCAGATATATTTCATTACTTGACTACAGTTAAGATTTTAGTCGATCGACATAATTTTAAATTCCGGTTGATAAAATAATGTATTTATTTTAATAAAATAAAAATAGTATTTATAATAATAATGTTTTATTTATTATACGATTTTATACCTTTTTCCTGAAACACACCAGTCGTTAAATAAACTTAATATTTTATTCATATATAAACACACACAAACATATATTATTATGAGTTTTTTTATTTTTAAAAATTAGAAATTTTATTGTTTATAACACACACGATAAATAATACAATAGTATATAAATATTAGTTAGAATATTGACATTTAGAGTATATATGTTTAAAGTCCATAAAGTCCATAATCCTTAAAGATAGCGTGCAAAAATATGTCTTAATAACATTTTTTTTTTAATTTATTTGAATATTGCAACTACATTACCACATGTTATAAGCAATAAAGATGACATAGGTTTGATTGATTTGTTAAACATGAAGTGAGAAACTGTCCATTGACAGTACACACTTTATAACATCAAGCTAAAACTTTGTGTATAAGTACGAAATTAGCTTGGCAATAAGCGTTTGAAATAACTAACCGGTCGAGAGCGGCCATGTCCCACCCTTTTTGGTGGACAATGTGATTTTTATGATCCTGAGTATGAAATTAGTTAGTAGAGTAAAAATCAAGTTAATAATAGTTCGTCACTTAGATAGTCAATAGGTCATATTCTCGGGGGGAAAATTGTTTAGTTCATTGTTTTATAAAAGGCGGTTGGGGTTCCGACGATTTAGATTTGGACTAACATTTCTAAACATGTAGTCCATTAAAATACTAATCTAACGATATAAGCCGTTTTACTATAGCTTTAAACGCGACGGAGAGAGACCAGGTTCGATTCCTCGCCGATGAGAAGTTATTTATATGATAACTTGGTATATAATTTTTAATAATAATTAAATGTACCTATACGAAAACTCGAAAACTAATAAATGGAAAACACTGGGCTAAGTAATTATGAACTCGTCTATAAAAAAAGTTTGTCTGAGTTAACTCAGACCGATTTTTAGGAAAAGAAATTACTTTAGCTAGACCAGCTCCCCCTCAGCTAATAACTAAATTCGATGCTGATTATCCCTTCGTATTATTGTAAGAAAACATAATGTCGGTGTTCTATTCGCTGGAACCATCACTAATTTTTAACATATCTCTTTTGGCTTTTATGAGTGAATAAAATATCCATGACATTTATAAGAAAATTTGCGATTTAGTGACTAATACAAACGATTTTTTAAAATACATAGGCTGTGCAAATTTCAGCTTTCTATGGTAATGGAGAAGTGGATCAAATCTAAGTTACAAGATATATCCCAGACGAACATGGGAAGTTAATTAAAAATAGTTTGTAATAAATAGATTTTTGTTGTCAGTTTTGTAACTAAATGTCTGAGGTGCACAAAACTTAACGAGGCACGAAAAACGGGCGCTTTTGGTTTTCGCAATGCATGAATTTAAAGTAATATGTGTATCAATAAATTTTACAATTCTGACCAATGTACATCGAAAAAACATTAATTTAAAATCTATAAATTTATCAGACATGCGGTTTAGCTCCTAAACTAACTAATTTTAGTATAGGGTCAGGCGGGGTAATTGTGCATATGCTACGCGACTGTGAAGTGTTTTTTCTTTACCTTGGCAATATTTCCTGTCTCGCTTCGCTCGACAGTAAATGTAATTGCCGTGGTAAAGAAAAAACTCACTTCACAGCCTAGTAACATAATATACTATTACTGGTGCTTAAACGTATAAATAGTTTACTGTGTAAAAATATAACAAATAAATTAATGTGCTCAACTTTCTTTTCATAAGTTATTAAAAAGTATAAACATCAAAGTACATTTTAAAAAAAAACTTTTTTAATTTTAATTTTTTTTAAATTTTTTAGGCAGATCGACTAATAATAATATACTACATTTTAGGCAGATCATCTAATAAATAAAATACACTATATTTTAGGCCGTTCAACTAATAAAAATTATACACTACATTTTAGGCATATTAACTAATAATATTTATATTTTTATTTTTCTAGGAATACAGATTGTACCTATTTCAGGAGTAATATCCCCAGACGTATTTTCAGCTGACCGCCCTTTTGTATTTTTTATAAGGAATAAGAATACAGGAGTATTTTTTAGTGGAGCTTTTACAGCTGCATCTTAAAACTAAATATACTTAATCTCATTGAATACTTTCTATAATTTTATTAAAATCTTGATCATATCTTTAAAATAAAAATTAATAATTACATACTTGTAATTGTTTAATTGTTTTACAAAAAATATGTTCAATGTACAGCATTTATAAATCATCAATTTCCGAACTGATCGATATTTACTTTTTGCTTATGTATATTAGATAATATCTAGTTTAAATGCAGATATATTTCATTACTTGACTACAGTTAAGATTTTAGTCGATCGACATAATTTTAAATTCCGGTTGATAAAATAATGTATTTATTTTAATAAAATAAAAATAGTATTTATAATAATAATGTTTTATTTATTATACGATTTTATACCTTTTTCCTGAAACACACCAGTCGTTAAATAAACTTAATATTTTATTCATATATAAACACACACAAACATATATTATTATGAGTTTTTTTATTTTTAAAAATTAGAAATTTTATTGTTCATAACACACACGATAAATAATACAATAGTNGAGCCCGCGTCCGCACTTGTTACTTACTCGACATTGATCTCTATTGTTGTTTTCACACCTAGTTAGATGCGGGTCCGGGCCCGCGTCCACACCGTGTGAAAGAGGCCTAAGGGGTAATTGTGAATTCAAAGGAGTAATTGTGAATAGGCTCCCACCAGTTAATAATCACTACTATAAACACCAAATTTTCATATCATCACACTGCAGTAGCAGTAGCAGAGAATTTAAGAAGATAACACAAAATGTATCCTTTAATTTATCAAATTAGGGAAACCCACGTTTTTGCAAAAACTTAAAAATTTGTCCACAATTACCCCAACTGACCCTAATATATTTCTATGCTCACATGGTTTATTATTAATTCAAGTTTGATTATATTCTTTTTCTAGCAATTTCAATGCGTAAATCAGCTCGTGTAGGACCGCAACCACCAATAAATAAATTTGAAGCAGATCGTCCCTTCGTATTTATTATTAGAAATAAAAGTTTCGGCGTTCTATTTTCAGGAACTATGACGAATTTTTAGAGAAATTATCAGTATATTACTATAAATAATAATAAAATAAGTATGAACCATATTAAAATGTTGTATTCGCAAATTATATTAATGAAAATTATATATTAAGTTCAGTTTGCTCAAATAACCCGGAAAATTTTAATGTTTAAAATAATGTTTCTAACTTTACAATATTAAATTATTTTATTAATTTTCTGCACTAATTTTAATTATTTACGATAGAGAAACTGCTTATGCTGCAGTTAACTTTTATAATAATGCTTTTTATGATATTATACGCATATTATTTCTGTATAAACTATTATAATTAGCACATCGAAATATAATTCATTTTTATTGTTACTTATTTAATTAATTTATTTTCTTTCCTTCTAACTTATACTTATTGAGTAGACAATCATTTTTCCATGCTCCAACACAATATTCAAGCATGTTTGATTGTATATTTTTTCCACATTCTACCGTCGTTAATCTGTGGTCAAACTTTGGCTTAAAAAAGTTTTTTGTTTTTTTTCTTTCTTTATTGCTGATATTGTATTTGCTAAGATAGTGAACTGAGTTTTATCATAAAAGAGAAAAATGTTGAATATTATGCGTTCATTTAAATAAATGAATAAGTTAAAAAAAATGCGATACACCACATAATTTACATTGCTAACCCCAATAAAATTTAGAAACTAAAAACTAGAATAACATTTTGCAGCGAACATCATTGGAGTCAGAGCTCGTGGAAGCATGATTGCCTACTTAGTCTGTTTTTTAGGCATATCAAAATGACATACATTAAATTACACATTAATTTAATACATCAAATTAAATCATAGGCTTTGCATGAAATCCCGTTTCCATAAATACTATCTTACTTTTATTTCATCTCTTTTACATATCTTATACCTGTCGCCCAAACGGAAATTGGGTAATCACTTAAGAAGCCACTTTTACACATATACAGGGTGTGAAAATAGCTTTGAGTACAAAGAAAAATAAATTTATATGTTTAAATACAGGGTGGGTTAATGTAGCGTATCTAGGGCATCATGTGTACATGGAATGTAGAAATGGAAAAACTGGCACAATAAATTAAAGTTTGATCTGTAGATTGATCAATAATGCAGCAATTATGGATACTNGGATAACGTTGTCCAACGAACTTGTTCTTGGCATTGGTACAATGAACATGTGTACCAAATTTCAACTAAGTTGGTCAACTTTTACACAAGTTATCGCCATTATCGGTAGATTTCGTGACGGTTTTTGCGTGACGGTGATTTTGGTCGTTTTTTTTGGATTCACTCCCGGGCTCCGAACGTGCCATAAGGAACTTCGTTCCAAAAAGTATCCATAAATAATGCAATTTTTATCAATATTCATATAACACTTTAATTACTTTTATATACTTTGTATTTGTCAGATTTCCATTTCTATACTTGATGCCCCATCATAAAAACCGTAAAATTAGTTAGGAGAATCAGCTGGGAGCTTAGATTGAATAATATTGACAACTGATGTATTTACATATGGATTAGTTTATCTACATTCTGCAATTATGATTTCAATTTTAACTTTTTTTTTTTTTTGTACTGATGAATCTCTATGACAATCGTTGTGGAGGTTTCATGACATGTGTGAAGATGACGTTATAGATTTAGACACTAAATAAACTAATAGTTAATAAATTAAATTATAAATTTAGCACCTGCCTTAATTTACATGTGCTTTATCTAGGGCAACACTGGAGGGAATCATGAGAGTCATGATTCGCTTATTTTCCATTACTCCCTGTTCAACAAAACAGGGTGCAATGAGTAATTTTCCTCCCTGTAAACTAGGGATAAAAATCCACTTTTTCTCCCTTCTGGAGATAAAAGGAGTAGCCTTCCATATCTTCGAAACCTTTACTTCGCGGACCCATACTTACAACGACTTTTTTTTATTTTGTTCCATGCTATTACCTCTTTAAATATTTTACTATATTTTCTTAAGACTCTGTATATAAACATATAAAATTATTTTTCTTTGTGCTCAAAACTATCTATTTCTTAAACCTCACAAATATTATTTAAAAATGCTTAGTTCTATTTTCTCTTTTTAGGAGTAATAGGAATTCCTTTTGCTAGACCAGCTCCTCCAACACCCATAATAAAATTTGAAGCAGATCATCCCTTCGTATTTTTCCTAAGAAAACAGAATGCCGGTGTTCTATTCACTGGAACTATCACAAATTTTTAACATAACTATGTTGTCTTACATAATATCAGTAAATGAAATACCCATGATGCATGTATTATCTGCCTGTTATCTATATTGTATCAATTATTTCTATGTGTAATATTTAATCAAATATACATATTATTTCTGAATTTCATATATTTTTTAATTGACTAGAATAATGCTCTTTTTCTCTCATATTTAGTCTTATGATAGTAATAATCATTATCATATTTATTGTATTACAAACAGCAGGGCCGGGGGCCGGCTCAGGATAAAATCTTTACCCGGGCAAGAACCTTTTGGACCACCCATACTGGGCGGGTTTGGGGGTTTCCATACCCCCAAAAAACTAAGAGGGTTCTGGGGGGCCTCAACAGGAAAACTTTCTGAAAATTAGATGCCAACGTTATTGAGTTTTGAGGCTGTTTGGGTTGTTTTGTTGATTAGTTATTTTGATTAACATTTTAATGAATAAGCTTAATTTATTGCCCTACATCTTGACCTCCACAAAGGTCTGCCCCGACACAGATAGAGAATGATGCCACCCTAATATTGAGCAGTTTAGAGCCTCCTAGTATTATAATATATAAATATTTATACATCTACGAGAACTACAATGATGTATTTATACAATGACGAGAATCATTGGTAATGTTATAAGAGAAATTACTCAAGCGGAGGTAGATATTTCGCGAAAATAGTAATTTATTGCTTGTCTTATGTGTAATTACACTAGAAATACAGGAGATATTTGTTTAAACCGATGCACATTATTATTAAAATTAATATTGTTTTCACACCGAGGAGACACGAACCCATGCCTCCCCAGTGAAGAAGATCTTGTCTCCTGCCCCCTGTGTTCTGTTCCCTGGGTTCTGCACCAGTCTCCTGCCTCCTGTGTTCTGCCCCCTGTGTTCTTTTCCCTTTCTCCTGCCCCCTGCGTTCTGCCTTCTGTGTTCTGTTCCCTGTGTTCTGTTCCCTGTCTTCTGCCCCCTGTCTTCTGATATGAACACCTGTTTACAGGAACCACCTGCTTAACAATCGATAAATACGTTTAATAATAAATTTATTCAATCAGATATTAAAGAATTTTGTAAAATAGTTTGTTCCAGTTTGTTGGGCCGAATTTTTAAGATTATAGACCGTATTAAATTTTTTTGTATACATGTTATTTGTCTTGTATTTTATTTGCTATCATTTGTTTATTGCTGTCATAAATATATTGATATGTCTTAAGGCTAGGGTATAAGAATAATGTTATAATTTGACTGGATTATAATTTGTCATATTTTTATTATTATTAAAAGAAGGGTTTAAGCTATGGAAGTTATTTTATTTTTGGTTACTGTAATGTTTTGTGTGTGCAATGCTATGTAATGTTATGTAAACCTAAAGTGATGTTTTATGTGATGTTAATGGTTATTTGAGGCAACAAAGTTCAATTACTGAAAATTGTTATAATTATACCTCTAAGAATCTTTGCTGTAACAAAAAAATGATTCTTATTTATATTTATTTGGTTGTGGTCCCCTGTTAGTACTTTGAAATGTGTTGGGTCTGTTAGGAAAATAAAATAGGAAATAATAATAGTCTGTTAGGAAATAAATGTGTAGAAAATACTTCATGAAACTGGCTATATTTCATTCCTTAGGAACATCCTCAGGTCTTTGAACAAGCTTCCGAGCTTACTGAAGGTAACGGAAGCTATGTGATCGTTCTGGAGGACAGAAATATTTTATGTCACCCATTTTAAAAATTCCAAGACTGAAATCCGTTTCAGACATCAGGGGACATTTTTGGTTCCGTCTATGTCTGTCGGTTTGACGGTCTGTCGCTCAATTTTTGCGAACCAACATATCTTACAAACTACATGTCCGATTTTACACATGAACTATTCTCTTTCACATGCACACAAACCCAAATTTATTCACACTTATATCATCAAATGTACTTATCTAATCTGAATGCAAGTTTTATAGTTAATCAAAAGTAACCCGCAGACCCGCAGATATCCCTAGATTAATTTGAACCATCTGCGCACTTGAACTTTTGCTAAATTTATACAATTAATTCATGTAAAAAATCAAAACAATTTTGTCGGATAAAAAACCAGGGAAACAATTAAACAAATTTACAATAATGATGTTAAAGCTAAAATCAGTAAAGTACGTGATAGCATGCGAGGAAGCTATGTGCCACACCAATTAGCAGTTTGTTTTACTGGCATGAGGATGTTTTATTAGGAACGAAATAT
This sequence comes from Gerris buenoi, assembly GCA_001010745.2. Taxonomy (NCBI): domain Eukaryota; kingdom Metazoa; phylum Arthropoda; class Insecta; order Hemiptera; family Gerridae; genus Gerris; species Gerris buenoi. The sequence continues at coordinate 1,415,926 of KZ651052.1, read as the reverse complement.
AGCCAATTTCATGAAGTAGTTTCTACACATTTATTTCACTTCTAACTGACCTAACAAATTTCAACTTAAAAATGTTTTATCTTAGGAAAGGGCTTGGCTAGACATTTCAGAGTAGTTTCATTACGTTTGCACAGTAAAAATAAATTTCAAGGTTTCGTTTTCACGTCATTAAAATAAATGGTTAAAAAGTTATAGCTAAAACATACCCTTAAACGGCCGCCATCTTGACACAGCTGGACAGATTATGATAGTTAATGATCTCTTATTGTTTGTTAAATTACCTACTTTGTGTCTGCTTAAAGTACTTTCTTGGTCAATTTATTTAATATATAGCAAAGGTTTTTAGCTTATTCACTTGCTAATTAATTTTTATGTTAAAATGAAAAGATGGGTACTTCTCCTTTAAGAAGTGAATACTAATGTTAATAAATATATTTTCAAAATGTCCTCATGTCTTCATTTTCTAGGAACTTGGGTGCCAATGAATAAACCATCAATGCGTCCTCCGATAAATAAATTTGAGGCAATTCGTCCATTTATGTATTTCTTAAGAAAGATAAACGCCGGTGTCTTATTTTCTGGCACTGTCATAAGTTTTTAGCTCATTCGAATTTATATTATTAAAAAAATAACTATTATATCCTCTTATGAATTATCAGTAATGAAATTAATTTTTTTTTCTCCTCATTTTTTAATTTGTTATCATGTTTGTTTATAAATTTTTGAAATACAACTTTGTAGTAATGACAATAATTACTAATTTTTAAAATAAATTAATCACTTTTTGAAATATACATAAAATTTGGATTTGATTTATACTTTCCTTACATCTTTTAACTTTTTCAATTTTTGTAATCATTTCTATTATTGGTTTTCTATGGTAGACAGAACAACCTTTCAAATGTTTCTAGATTAGAATGGTTAGAAAACTTAATCGAGATCCTAATTCAAAAGACTACAAAAAAATAAGACCTCGTTGTGTGCATAAGTTTGCTTTCGCAGTTTAGTAGACTTAAGTTAGTCTAGAATTTCAAGGGCAAACAACTTCAATTATCTATGAAATTCACAAATTTTCTCTCCACGTAAATAGAAATGACTAATTTTAATGCTGCTTTCAGCCAGAAGTTATAGTCTTCCAACGATCACCGATATGAAGTAGACTCACCTCTCACTAAATCTTTTTATTAATGCAACTCTTTTTTTCCGCAATAGGCAATGATGATTGATGATGGCCTTTTGAAGGCTGAAAGCTGCTTTGATAAAAAAGTCATTTCAATTTAAGTGGAGACACAGTTTGTTTTATTACTTTAACATGACCACCACAGGAGCTTAAAAAATGGGCATTAAGAAAAGGATTTATAGTTAAGAAATAAGTCAGGTGAAGGTTTTAGTGAAAGATATACCAATCAATTAAAAAGTCCATAGACTTATTTAAAGGAATCCCTTTCACTTGGAGCTGACGAATAGCTGTATACTTGATTGTAAGCATTCATGTATACTACGTTTCCATAGGTTTTCAAAATCACCATGTAAATTGTGATTTCAAAACTTTTTGAGTTCAATGTCGTAAGAGTAAATTTTGTATTAAAACTATTTTTAAATAATGGCATGGAAACGGATATTGAATTAAAAACAGAATTGAGATTTGTCCAGTAGCTACGATGAGTGGAGATATTACCTGACTTATCTATTACGAGATATTACAATATAACTATAATTAGTCTGGGAGTTTATTATAGTTTGTTAAAATATTTTTAAAACTTCTTATGGAAACAGATATTATNAATCTAGTCCGAGATAATAGAGGTAATATTAAAGTAAACCAGGAACATCAAAATAAAAATAGGAGTAGCTAGTGGGACTCTTGAGACCGTCCCCTCTCCTGACTTCCTAGACCTCACCCACCTATGCATCCACTCTCAAGGCCACGCCCACCCCCCGGGTATGGTCTCCAGTGTCCCACTACATATTAATAAGTGTTAAAAAAGTTAGTAAGGAAAAATTTAATTTCTGATTGAAAATATTAGTACGGAAAAATTTCGTTATGATTAAACTTTTCGTTTAGAGAAAGAAAAAAATATTGTGACCACCATAATTAAAAAGATATTTAAACACCGTGCATATAATTATTTATAATGCTGTTCTATGTGTTATTTTAGATTGTAATTCAGTGCATTCCATTATTTAGTTTTCTCGGGCTCAATATTTAAATTTGTACTTCGACATCTCTTCCTTAAGTATTTAGGAAAAATCAAAGGTTTCCTAAAAAAAAACGGAAAAATAAAATGAATTTTTGTGTGTTTAGGAATCTCAATCTTGGGGCGTTCTTTAATAGAGCGTGAAAAAATACACTTCAAAGCCAAACGACCGTTCATTTATTTGCTAAGGAACAGAAAATCAGGAGTGCTATTCGCAGGACTGAAGAAAACGTATTTTTAACTAATTTAAACTTTATTTATTAACACCTTCATACTAATCGTAAAATAATTCATCTTGTACGAATCTTCAATTTTATTTCTTGTACCTAAATTATCCATTGCTAATTATGCACCTGTAACCAAATTATACTTTTTTAATTTATTCATAGTGAAATAAAAATAATAATAGTTTAATTGGTCACCTAATGATGGTTGAAGTTCTCTTTAGATCAACTCTTCGTAGTATGCATGTTCTTCTTAATTGTGCTTCTTCAGCTTTTTTTTCTCAAAATTTAAAGTTATATTTTTTACCTTTTAAATACCCAAGTGGTTATTACGATACTAAATACGATTATTTTGTTTTTGACATTTTTTTAGCCATTCTTACTGATCGGTATGGTCAAGATGACGATTATTTTTTCATTGCTAATCATCCATATTTATTTTTTATTCGAAATGCCGACACTGGAATTATATTTTCTGGCATAAAAAAAGATGAAGATAAATAAATCAAGATAAGTCTGATAAATGCGTAATGTTGTTTTAATTAGTCGTTACACATTTCTACCAAATAAATATATATATTTTTTTTTTAAATTTAATGTGAGGTTTTTTTTTATAAATCCCATCCTTTAAGAAAATACAGTCGGACCTCCTTATAACGTACTTCTCTAAAAAAGGAATATTTTTTTATGCCCTCACGAATTTTTGATCAAAATATGTTTCTATAGAACGAAAAAATTTATTTATTTATTTTTATTATTTTTTTTCTATAACGAACACAATTTATAGAAATAAGTATAGGAGATATAGCGTGCAAATAAGTGTCTGACTAACATCATGTTGTATATAATCTATCTATGCGTATGTATATAATCTTTTGGAGCCTGTTAAGACTATGTTGTCTGGTCGGCTAAGTTCGTCTGCGGGACATGGCTTGGCAATACCCATTTGAAAAGCAAAGTGGTGAAGAGTGGTCGTGTCCTTTCCATCTTGGTGGATAATGAGATTTTTATGATCCTGAGCACAAAATTAGTTATTAGACCAAAAATCAAGTTGATGTTAACTCCAAAGTTTTGACCTACCAAGTGAAAAACTAACATCAACTTTATTTCTTGTCTACTTACTAATCCTGTACTTAAGATCATGAGAATCACATTGTCCACCAAAATGGGCGGGACGCGGCCACTCTCCACTGGTTTGTTTTGTTCAAATGCCTATTAGCTGTAGTAGCCGACCACATTTTCTTAACAGGCACCAAAAGATTATCTCACTCAAAATATCTAGCTTGATGTTAGTTAGACACGTTTTCACGATATCTCATGGACTACTACTAGTATAAAGATCCATACAACATCCAACCGACAAACTTTCATTTTGGGGGAATTTAAGTTTAGAATTAAGGGGGAAGCTCTAGAAGTTGTATATGTATATGAAGACGTAGGTAAAACAGTTCTGCAAAATAATATCTTCCTCTCTCAATACCACTCAATGGTTTTCTCAAAAATAATAAAATTCTATGTAGCTATTTTTTTTCTGCAACCATAAATTTTGGTATATGGAGGTCCGACTATATGTTAGTCTCTTATAAATAAGCCTTTAATCAGTTCTTGAGGTATAAATTGATACGATAACTACACACACAGCAACTAAATATAAATTATGTGACAAATAAAGTGAACAAAACTTTTACGACGAGTTAAAAGTTGACAACTTTTACAACAAATGAGAAGTTTATAATAAGCTCAATAAAGGAAGTTTAGGTGACAAAGGAACTTGGGGGAAATATTATTAGATTGTATTTGTTTTACAAGGAACTATTCAACTATTTGCTCCTTGTTTTATTCACTATATTAAATTGGCGAATATTATATAATAATATATTATTTCTTCTACTTAATTTATAAGTTATCATACATTATTATTGTTTACCCTATTGCATCGAGGCAATAGTTGACTTCCACGGTTGGTATTGTTGTATAGAAATAAAGTTTTAAGTAATATGGAGGCGTTTGCCTGATCCAACACAAGTAACACTCACCAGAGTTACCTCACTTGGAGCCTAGTGGCTTGGTGAATCGCCAGGTAGAACAGAATGCACTGATCGTCTAGCGAGCCGCTTGGTAGATCGCCTAGTAAACAAGCCGATCTCGAATCTCTCCNAAAAATTAATTTAGTCCTGCTTTTGACATAATATTAACATTTTAAAAGTTCAATATTAACTTGGACCTCTCCAGACAATAATAAAGAGAGGGGGTTTTGCTGTTGCCATATGGCAACGCTAGGTTATTAAGGGTTAAAAAATATCTGACGTCTGTCTGTGCAGACGTCTGGAGCCTAAACTACTGGGCTGAATTTGACGAATTTTGGCATACATGTTCAGAAAAATCATACCCCGAGGCAAAAAATTAATTTTAGGTCAAAATTTGGGGGCGCTACCCCTCAAAAACACTGAAAAACCGTGAAAAAATTATTCCTCGAAAAAGGGTTCCGACGATTTTGATTAAAAAATTCTAAAATGTAGTCCATTTCAATACGAATCAAATTATATAAACCGTTTTCCCGGAAAAAATCTAGTTTCGGAGAAAATAGTTATTAACAAGGAGGGAAAGAGGCCAGGTTCGATTCCCCGCCGAGGAGGTTATTTTTATGATATATTTTGATCAAATGTTCAATAAAAATTAAATGTACATACAAACACTAATAAATTAAAAACACTTTGCCAAATAATTATGTACTCGTTTATGAGAAAGTTTGTCTGAGTAGTCTCGGACCGATTTTTTACATCGCCTCATATTCAATTTCATCTAAGAAATGCATAAAAGCGCTGTTTTGAGAGGTCAGATTTTTTTGTTTATTAGTTGTATTTTTTTGGGGGGGGAGCTGCTTTTTGAATAAGTAGTTCCCTTTTCTTGTTACCACTATGAATACCCCCCCCCTTCCACACCAATCTAAACTGACTTAGAATGTGCCTCCACCAGACGTAGCCGCTGAATACGCGACTGTATCAACTTATGCGGCCTCCTTTATGATTGTCTAATTTAAATATGGCCTCCAATGGTAAAAAGGTTCCCCACCNGTCACACTCACCAGAGTTACCTCACTTGGAGCCTAGTGGCTTGGTGAATCGCCAGGTAGAACAGAATGCACTGATCGTCTAGCGAGCCGCTTGGTAGATCGCCTAGTAAACAAGCCGATCTCGAATCTCTCCTATCTAAACAGGCCGGTCTCGAATGTTCTAGATTCTAGAAGGTTGGTTTACATGGATTACACGCCTGGTGAATCACCTAGGCACTAGGCTTCGAGCAAGGTAGCTCCAGTATGGCCGTAGCCTTCGTGTGACGGGCATCTTAAGGAAATAAGATGTTTCTTCGAATAACAAGTACTTAATGTTGTTATTCCATTATTAAATAAGTGCAGACAGACCCGCAGAGATGTAGTAACTACCAGTAAACCTAGATAGAACTTTTTTGCCTTAGATATACATTTTATAGAATGTCAAATGTAATATAAGAGTTTTTTATATATATAATCGCTAACAAATATATATTGCTACAGCCGAGGATGCATAAGGATTCATTTAACTAGTTAACAAAGGTAATTATCAACTTATACATTTCATAACTTTCTGATTTAGTTCTGCAATTACTAATTTGTTAAGTGGATTACATATTTGTATTTTTAAAACAAAGATTGTAAATTTTTGTATCAAAGTGAAAGTTGTAAAAATGTGAACGTATTTTTCGTCATGTTCTCTATGAATAAGAAGGATTTGCTTCCAAGGACCGAGATTACCGAAGTTAATGGAAGTATGAAGTATTCTGGAAATAAAATTCTTCGTTTGTGATGCGGGACCCTAGGCAGCTGCCTATTACGCCCTACCTAAATTCGGCCTTGCAAAACATATAAACAAGAATATTGTTCTTAGTTAAGAATTATAAAGTATTACACTAAAAAATTCGCCTAAGTATATGTTGATAATAAGATTATTATTAGACATGGTAGAAAAAAAACAAAAAAAAAAAAACCCTCCGCTGTATAACTGTATACACTGCAGGGGTTAAACCGAAAATTTTCATCATCAGTAAGGAGAATATGAAAGCGTGATGACTATGCGATTTCTTATCATCAAAGCCAATAGCTGGCCATACACGGCGGGTCTTTCAATTCGAAAATCGCGGCGTCTTTCCGAATCATTTCTAAAAGCTTGTGTGTTAGTGGACTGTATCACACGCCATGAAAATACGGGAAATGATTTGACAAACGATTCGCGAAAAATATCCTTCTGATTATCATCTGCGTTAGTGGGCGTTAACATAAGAGAGAAAACGGAAGGGATTCGCCCCCACGCCACGTGGGCGAACAACGCGCGACGCAAAATGATACGATAAATTAAGGTTTTCTCCCATACACCATTTTTTTCATTTTAAATGACAACGCGCCATGCAATCACTTGAGAAATCCCTTTGTCGAAAAATTTGTTCCCATTTTCCCTTGCCACTCTTTCCTCACCCGTATCCTTTCACGTATGCTCTCCCGTTTCCGCATGACACGATTTACCAAGGGAAAAACTTACGGTGTAAATTTATCTCCACACTTTCCTTTCCCGTTTGCACATGCCACAATTTTCAGAATGAAAGAGCGTCTACTAATAAAAGGCTCAAGGAAATTTGTCAAAAACCAATGCTAAAACTCCTATTATAAAATGGATTCTGTTGCCAGGGGGGTAGGACAACGAAACTAATGCTCTTATCACTTATCGATAAATAGGTAACGTGACTGATCTTTCTGTTCTTAAACGATGACTGTCTCAATCGGGCTATTAAGTTGGACAAGAAAAATACACACACTAATATGTAGGAAAAGTACTTTAAATAATTCAATGAAAAAGCATTTAATGGAAGCTAATTTATAAAATCATTAAACGCAAATGACAAAGCCATGTATAACAACCGCTTTGATTTTATCCATAAATTACCACTCAATAGAATTTGAAATAATTATTTATAAAGCTCCTTGCTCAAATTAACGTAATGCTGCTACTATTGTGTCAGTAAACAAGTTTATTAAGATGTATCGATGTTGTTTACAGTCAATGAGCTTATTGGTCGATCCCTACAGAGAAGACTCACAGTGAACCGTCCATACCTCTTCTTCCTCAAGAATAAGCAAAGTGTATTGTTCGCCGCATTAAAAAGAAAATTTTGAACTACCTACACTTTTAGAAATCTTGCTGCTGGCCAGCTTTCGTACCAAAGTTTATTATAAATTCGTTGTTTATTTATTTTTATTATACTAAATAAAAAATATATTGTTATTGTTGATTATATATCTATGTTCTTTGTTTAAAAAAAAACGGTATG
>KZ651052.1:1386042-1396799 GCA_001010745.2 Gerris buenoi | reverse complement strand
TTATTTATAAAAATCATAAATTTGAAACCTGTCAAAATGAAGATTGTAAATATTATGGGATATGATAAAACAAATAAAATAACTTGCGGATTTTTTCCGAACTAACTTTTCATTCAGCAAATTTGCTGAAAACGAATTATATTCTGCTGAAAAATGACTAAAAGTATTAAAATAATGCATTGTCATCGTGTTCTGAGCTTTTCTGAAAGTATCAAATGTCTAGCTACTCGGGATGTTAGTTAAAATTCGATTGCAAGATTTGTACCGGACAAACAAACAAACAAACAAGAAACCAAGTTAATAAAAACGTAGTAAAATGAAATTGTAAGAAGAATAATAAATTATTATTATTTTTACTTCCGAGCTTACCGATGGTAACAGAAGGTTTGTGATCGTTTTGAAGAACGAAAAATGTTTAGGTCTCCGATTTCAAAAATTCCAAGACAGAAATCCGTTTCAGATATCAGGGAACATTTTTGGTTGTCTGTCTGTCGGTCTGTCGCTCTATTTTTGCAAACCAACGACCAACATATCTTAAAAACTACACGTCCGATTTTAATGAGACTTTGATGGTAGATCATGATTAGCCGTAAAAGTAGCGGTAAATTAGCTGTAAAAGTAGAATTTTTACTTCGGTAAGCTCGGAAGCAAAATTATTTATAAATTTAATATCTATTGCAATAATTTATAGTATTATTACACTTATAATTTATCTATAATTCTACATTCATTTATTTTTTACTCAAGGGAAAGGATTGCAACGATATTTTTGAACAAAATTATTTTATTTTATTTATGTTTTGGTTTTTTCAAATTGGCTTGAATGATAAATAATTCTATCCCTCGCATTAAAATAGAAAAAATGTAATTGGTTTAATAATTTATTGTGAAGATATCAAAGCGATCATAATTTAATACTGACAATATATTTACTTTAATTGATGAATAATGCATTAAATATTATAAAGTAATCATGAACTATTAGAGTAAATTGAACTGTTTTAAAAGTGCACTTTTAAATCTCAAGTGCACTGTTAAATATTAAATAAACTTTCAACAGCTAAAAGAATCCTTCAGAACTCCAGACAAAACAAACTACATCCTGATAATAAATAAATTATATCCTGATAATAAATAAATTATATCCTGATAATAAATAAATTATATCCTGATAATAAATAAATTATATCCTGAACAGAACCCAGAGTGTGTTATACAATCGACGATTTTATTTTTTCCACAGTTTCCAATTCACCATGACTATGTGACCATGTGACTATGTTATGTGGGGATCCGCATGTTATGAACTCAGCTCGATGCAACTTTAATTTTTCATGCACATTTTTTAATGCGAAATTTCACTTCTCCTGGTTAAGGATTCACATTTATCTCTAATATTATTTCTAGCTTGATTCTACCCAAAAAAAATAGAGCAATCAAATCATTAAATTTAATATAAATTATTCATTCGAAGTAAGAATTATTTTACTTCACTGCTCTTTATCAATAAATCACACATGCATGCACTAATAATATACAATATGCATGCACTTATAATACACAAGTACTCAATTTAAAACTTTACTACTTTTATTCTATTTAAAAAGTAGGTATCAGACTTTTGTTCTGTTGTTTGTTTTTGTTAAATTTCTTTGGAGAGCTCCTCCTACACTCTATAAGATTAGAGTTGGCACAATCGAAGGCGGGAAACAACAAACGTGGAGGTAGTTTTGTGGTTATAAAAAGGGAAAATCGGTGTTGCCATGTTATATTTTTTGTGGAACAGGGGTAGAGTTGAGCATTTTTTTCTGAAGTTGCATTCAACATGGGGGACCAATAAAATCGTTTCCCTCAAAATTTTCCCGCCTTTTGATTGTGCCAACTCTAATCTTATAGACTGTAGTTTCTTATCAGGTCCTTGGCCATAATTACCCACTTCCCGCCATAATAATAACTCCTCTCCCTTTAGCTTTCCTAAAGCTTTTTCTCCCTTAAGCTTTCCTTATCCCATATGCTTGGGTGAAGCTCAACTTCAGCATGATTCGTTCGGTTTTTATAGTAACGTCACTAGCATTTTAGGGCGACGAACGTAAGGCCATTGAAGATATTATGCAGCTAAAGTTTGTCCTTACTTACCTCCATCTCTATCCTTCTTGCTTTTTTCTTTGTCTATAACTATGACCCATGTAACAGTTTTCACTTTCCCGTTGACAAGTCGTGGTAAATGTTTTTGCCGTAAACAGGAAAATTTCTGTGAAGCCCCATTTGAACTTGTAGGTTTTTCGCTATTCAAAGAACGAAGTCACTGGTTTCAGACGTGGTTTATGGATTTCGGCAACCGCCTGGTATACTTATAACAAGAGCATTAAGTAAATAAATTAAACAATGTGCTTAAATGCTTATTTTCTCTGGGAGCTATCTTATAAATAAGTATTTAAAAAAAAAAAAAAAAAAAAAAAAAGTTGATAGTAAAAAAATTAGAATTAAATGAAAAACCAGGCTAAGTCAATACCAAGGTAAACTAATGACAATGTAAATAGTTTGAACATAAGCAAAGCAAATGATAGAGATTAGAGAAGCCTAAACAGTCAGATAATAGACCAAAATTGTTTTTTTAAGACTTTGTGGGGAGCCATTCCATGCAGCCAACTGTGTTCGTATATAAAGTAAAAAAGCACATATTTAGACTGTTACTCCCGTTATAAAAACCAAGGTGTGATATTCCTTTGTCCCAAAGTACATTGGACTAAACATCCCTTTGTCTTAATATTTATTTATTAAACTCATTTATATTCTTAAAAAAAAAAAAAGTACCTGTAAAAATATTTAATTACTGATAATGTTTTAAGAAACAGTAAATGTTTATAAATCCTGTTTCTAAATATTTTACATTTAATCAAAGTCTTGGTTTTGTGTTCCCTTTGTAAAGGACAATTCAACCTAAAGTTCCAATTTACATCTATAGCTTCACCAATTTTCCGACGGGTAAGTTCTTCTAGGGCTTTAATATCAGCTCTGTCTAATATATTTTTTTTTAAGATGGCCAAAGTCGGCAGTCGATTAAAATAACTATCACAGGCGAGTCTTAAAACAAAAACTTGCAATTTCCTTAATTTCACAACAAGAATGTTTCACTTAGACGAGTCTAGAAACGGGAACTTTGTTTCCCGATGTCAATTTCATCCAAGCAAATTTACTTGACCGCGACTAAAGATGTTTCACTTCAAATAATGAGATGAATTATCATTTTAATTTAAATAAATTAATTATTATCTTTAATTTTATATAAAACTAAAACAGTGTCTAATTTACTATGATGTATATTGAAATTATTTTTATTAAATTTGCTTTTCTTTTCTTTTTCAGGTATACAAATCGTTCCCTTATCTCTTGCCCACAACGAAGATAAATACTTCGTAGCAAATCGACCTTTCTTATATGTTATAAGACGTAAGAGGGCAGGATCAATATTTGCGGGAGTTATGTCAAAATTCAGATAAGATAACTTCGCATAGTTTCAGGATCAGGAATTTTAACCATAAAATGACTTTTTTTTAATTTTAAATAATAATAAATAAAAAGTAATATATTTTTTAAATAAAATGTTTATAATTTTATTTTATTCTAAAACCCCAGATCCAGATCCGTTGGCCATTATAGAAGGATTTCAGAACATCCTTTTAATGTTGGTAGTTACTTCTACAAAGAAAGATGAGGCGTTACCAGATGGTATTCTATGAATAATTCTGTCACACAAGTCCCATAAAATTGGAAAATAAGGCTAATACTTTAGATTGTTACTCTCCTATATTTTTTATAAAATAATAGTTATCATTAATTATACATTCCTTTATCTAAATAACTATTAAGACAAAGAGATTGTATAAGTCCAAGGTACTTTGGGACAAAGGAGTATCACACTTCATTTTTATAAGGGGAGGAACAGTCCGCACACCTTCAATAGATTGTTACTCCCTTCTGTTTTTTTATAAGGGGAGTAACCAGTTTAAAGAAGTGTCAAAATTAGACTTTGGTAAAATACTCTTAGATGTGGCCGGCTTTCTTGAGACTTCGAGACCAATGAAAGAGTATACCCTCAAGTAAAAAGTTTTGCATGAATTAAAGAATACATTAAAACAAGCATTTAATTAATGACATTGGGGGTAAATTTGGGATATTTGCAAATTATCTTATCAAAAAGAAGGGGGTATAAAAATAAGTGGGAGGGATAGAACCTAAATATTCTCACATAGTAAAATAATTTAAATGTTTCTTGATGGTAGTAAAAACTTTTCAAATTAAAATAACACTCAGAAGCGATGCACGGGCATCCAGCTAGTTGGAAGTAAAATAGAGAGTTAAATTTTATTGCATCGATTATTAGCATAGTCAGAAATCTAAAGTAACTGGCACTTCATACATTGGATCTCCCATTTATATTTTTAAAAAAATAACAAATAAATAAAAAAAAAAAAACCCAGAGGGGAGCAACAATCTAAAGAAGATGTACTAAGTGTTAGTGTTATTCTTTAGACTGTTACTCCCTTATAAACAAAATAGAGGGGAGTAACGAAAAGGTGACCTTTCATCCAGGACCAAGGACCCCTCAGGTATAACTCCCAAAGAAAATAGTTGACACTCATGTGAAGAGGAGCTGTTGTGATGTGAAATCGGCAATGCAGTTCGGAACTCAATGTAAATTCCCAATTTAAGGACTTAAAAGGTAACTTTAAAATACTATAGTTCAATTTATGGTAAATTTTACAAGAAACCCAGGCTCCATGGTTAAAGATAATTTAATGATGCAATTCATAATTTTTATTACGTGCTATGCAATCTACATAAAATAGATAAATTAAATACCCACTAAACTGAGTCATCTGTGCAATACAGTTGATCTGGAACATTTAATAATTATCTCCAAAGCTGTCATTATCTATAAATAAATTATTTACAATAGTCTAACAATTCAACTGTACCTTGTTACTTGTTATTATTTTCTAATATTATCTTTATCAATTATGGATTGGATTAATCATTCATTTTCTCATAGAAGATCAAATATAAATATTAATAAATATTCAATTATAATTAATGGCTGTGTGGCCTTAGATCTTAGGTGTGCTTAGATAGTTGTAATTGATATGAAAAATCTGTGGGTTAGTTTCTAGAAACCATTCAATTGTTTTAAAAATCGGGTGAATATAATTTCAAATATATTGATATTAATAAAAATATTTTGATCGCTGGCAGAAGCAAAAGCAATAGGTGCATGTAGTTGAAAACAATATGAGATCAACGATGGGCTAATTTAGCTGATTATGACCTATCATCTAAATTTTATCAAAATTAGATTAATGGTTTACCTAAGTAATGGTGTTTCACAAAAATATTAAAAGATAGACAACAATGTTGTTCTTAGGAACGGAATATTTTTTAGGGAATTTTTGAATTTGGAGACATTATTAAGACAAAAATTACCAATCGTCTTTATGTTGTTATTGGTGTTCCTTCTGCCGCTCTTACTGTATGAGTGCGATGAGTGAGGCGCTGGAGCACCCATATGAATAAGTATGGATTAAAAGAATAATATCATGGCAATCAAGTGGCAGAAAATGGGTATCCGTCAGCAGACCCTAAAAATACAAGTTTCTGGGTCTTTTTTGATTAGTTTTCCTCCTTCCATTTTTTTTTAATGAGAAACAAGTGTAAGTATTCTAGCTTATCAATTTCATAGTTCTTTATATCGTTGAAATCGACATGCAATTGTTGGCGCCTATTTTATTTTATCACATAATATTTACCACAATTTTATTGTAGCTTTGGTTGTCGCATTATAAAATAAAATATGAAACAAATTGTGATATTTTTACTTTCACCATCGCTTTACTAAAATTTGAACCTTTGTGCCCCTGCTGGTATAACACTTATACAGAGGTTAATGCATGTGTCCGAACAGATGTCGAAAGTGAAATTTTATTTGAGAATTTTATTTTACATAAGATAAAGAGATACGACCCTCGATATAAGGAGATGCGACTCGCTATAGTGATGATTTAGGGACTTCAGAGAAATTGGGGTTTGAAAATGAGGGTTTTCTAATCGGGGTAGTTATTTTATTACACTGAGAATTTTAATGATTAGAAGTAGAATTGGACAAAAGACAAAATCAGGCCACCAGGGTTATTTTGAGACATTACACATTACACTCCTTTGTAATTGAATATATTTAGGTGACAATGAGCTGGGGATTCAGGGAATAATTGGACTCTGGGGTTCTTGACTGATCGAGAGGTACCCTTATAGATAAAAATAATATATATGGGTACCACTATGCTTGATGCCCGGCTCAGGTAATGGCTGTAGAATAGTAGTTCTAAGTTTAGATTATGTTCGAGCTTGATAAAGATTTTGGGTCAAGGTTTTGGGTTACACTGTAAAATGATTGCATTTAATGTTGATGATTAGATATTTCCATATGAATACATGATTAGATTTGGTACTGATAATAAATGATACACTTTCTTAAATACTAGAATGTGGTTGTAGGAGACAAATTACTCAATTGCCAAACACTGTTTTGCTGTAATTGGATTTAGTATTATTTGCTTGCGCTTCTGAGGGTAGGATTCCTTTATTCAATTTGAACGTTGTGTAAAAACCCGCCTTTAAGAAAGAAGATGAAGGAAAGGAAGAAGAAGAACCAGAAGATCGTTATCAGTTTAGTTATCGTTATCATTTTGATTTCAAATTTCAAACAATACGAGGTACGTTTTATCATTTTTATTCATAAAGATAATTTAAATTTCATTTTACACATTTTAGGTAGCAGTAACTTTTGCAATTTAAGTTAATTATTATACTTAAACAAATATTCTTAAAGGATTAATCAATGGAATAAAAGTTGAAGGTAAGGAGTTAAGACCTAAACCGAAAGGTTTATTATTAATATTAAAAGGTTGTTTTCAGGCAAAAATAAAATTAAGATCGAAATTATGCACGCTGTAGGTTACTTAAAAGGGGAAAGTGTGCCTACACTAATTTACTGTTGTGAACCATTTGTCTTGAAACTACTTTTCTGGCAAAATAAGTAAACTATTGAGCCGAGATTGTTTACTTACTGAAAAAACAGGCAGTAAAAGTTCATACTTAATTTTTTCAACATATTGTTGGCAATTTAATATTAATAATAATTTCACTAGTTATAACTCTTGAATAAGTGAAATAAATAATAAGTATTGAGATTCTTGGTAAGGCGTTACACTATGGAACCGCTTAATGTTATTTATTTTATATTTTTTAAGTCACTTATATGTTGCCCAATCTAAAAACAAAACAGTGTTCTAGTAGGTTACACTAACTATAGAAGAATACATAAAATATAATATAGAAGAGATGTAATCCCTGCATCTTCAAAATAAATTAGACAAAGATGTTTTAATTAATTTTACCCTGGAATGCTAATATAGTCAAATCTACAAGCACAGTTTGACCCTTAACCTTCCACGCTCGTATGTGATAGTGATAGGTACCCCATCCTTCTGCAATGCTTGTACTGGTTGGTAACACACCTGCCAGTGTAGCAGTACAAGTTCTTTTGAGCATACACTCGTTATCTGGTAAATTCCTGTCAAAGTTACTTTGTCGATTCGATTAACGTTTTAGTAATAAACGTAGGTAATTAATAGATCGTCGAATGAGCTTATAGTCTGTGGCAATGGGTCCAGGGTAAGGGGAAATGGGCTAAGTGGCCGGTAATTTGGAACCTGAAGCATTTAGCAAAGGGCATGGGACCTGGTGCATAAATTAAATTTTCACTTAATTTTAGATTATTCTGATGTTCCTACTAACTTATTTTTCAACAAATGCTTGTATATCTCATTTAAAAAAGGTAATAATGAGTTCTTAATAGTTTTCTCAAAAAAAATAAATAAATAAATAATAATAATATCTGTATATTATGTTAGTTGAATCAACAAAGGTCTAGTAATACCAACCATCCAATTATCATTAGTATTCCAGGGTTAAAAGAATAACATTAACAGCCTCTCCTCAAACAATTTGTTTATTTAACAATTAGTGAAAGCTTTTCCTTATTAGTGAAGTTTTTCCTGAGTTCTCAGGCAGGGTTTAATGACATTCTAAAAGTTTTTTAATGTGAAAACCAATTTATTATAAGAGCAGTTGATTTAATCTCCTCTTCACACAATCAATGGAGCCTGTGAGAGCTTGAGATTTTGACGCCTACTAGGTCTTATGTCAAAATATAAAGCCCTCATTGGTTCTAAATTTGATTTTCCCATGCTGTCAGAGTAAATACTATTTTTTACGTTAGAATTTATAGTTACTAATGTTTAGGTAGTATTATACTGTAAAGCTACTCATTTTAACATTATAACATTGTATTATTATGGAAAATATACTTATCATAACAATATTTTCATATTTATTTGTCTTAATAAAGAGATGCCTTATATAGCGTAACTAATTACAACGGTAATATTAATTATTAAAGGGAAGCCAAGAGCTTTTTTTTTATGAAATTCAATTGCTTTTATCCGGACTAAAATGTCTATTTGTTCTTCCTTTTTCGTATTAAGAGAAAGTATTGTGATGGGGCGAATATTTTATTTGGAGCTACGTTGTACCTCTGAGGCATTCAGATTAGCGGATGTTTGGATTAACGATGTTCTACTGTTGTTTCCTACTTTCTAATGTGATTTGTTACAGGATTGAGACGGGTTCATTAACTTGTTTCTTCACTGTCAGCTTCATGCTGGTCAGTGTTTTCTTGTTGAGAAATCTATCCAAAATGTCTGCTGTATATGAAACTGGACTTCACTCCATTGCTTATGTTACCACACCCAGCGAAGAAGTTGCTAAAAAATTGGCTCAGTAAGTATGCGCCCAGTTAATAATAAATTCACTTATAGTACTTTTTCTGGCATTAAACTCTTTATTTATTTATGATTTTTTTTTTTTTTCCAGCGCTGTTGTAACTAATAAGTTAGCTGCATGTGTCAACATTGTTCCTAAAATAACTTCGGTGTAAGTTTTTTTTTTAAATATCTTTTACTGATTTACGTTTGTTCCCCCAATCTTTATTCTAGTTTAATAGGTCAGAGCGGCAAGTTCTAATGTTGCATTGAAGCTTTTTTATTCAATTTAACCAACAGTGCAATTTAAAAAGCTTATTACCAACTATAAACATAAAAATGTTCTATTTCATCCAAGTTAATTATTTTAAAACCCCTATATCTGTTAAGATCAAGGATATTAAACAATATAAGTATGTTATATATTATACTCTTGATATTATCTCTTTACTGGCTTGGCCTAGATGAGTGGAGAAACTTCCTGGCGGACTTTCCTGTCCTTGGGTTGTATAATTTCCAAACATCAATAATACAATCTTTGACCTTATGCATATACAATAATATCACTAACATATAAATGAACCAAATTTTACGGGCATAACTATTACATGCTATTATCTTCTTTGGGTCATTTAATTTTAATGTATGTCTTTTTTTTTCAGGTATGAATGGGAAAATAAAATAAATGAAGATTCAGAGTCTCTCATGGTATTTTTTTTCCTATTAATTTTTATATTAATACTAGAGGTTATTGCCCTTTTTAAAAAAACAATAAATGTATTCTTATAAAGAATGAAAAAGATGATAGAATAACCTCTTATAATTTATAAGAGATAGATAAATAAATATACTGGTAATCAATTTATCAATGTAAAATGTATTGTGATGAATAAGTGATCGNTCCCTTTTCATGTTGCTATTTATCAAATTTTTGTTATGAACATGCGCTCGTAACCTGTCAATGTGAATCTATAACTTTGTCTGTTGTTATATAAGGGGAAATTGATATATAAGGTTTGATATACATATATCCACTCAAAATTGTTGTTGATATAATTCGTCAGGTTATGTTGTTTTATATCAAATGCTAAAAACCAAAACAAAGTGACACAATTATTGATGTTTTCATTCTCTTTTCTTGTTTTCTGACAGAAATTACTATAAAATAGCCAATAAAAAGTACGCTGTCAATCCGTAGTTCAGTATACGGCCTTATAAAGCGCTGGTATCACTTTTCAGATTCACTACATTATATAACAACACTTTGATATATAGCGATGTTTGATAAATAATGTCAAAGTGGATATATATATAATAAAAGTTACAGAATCGGCCTCCTGGTGGTGGGTCTTGGCAGTAGATTATACAGCCAGGAATTCTCGAATGGGTAAAAGATACGCAACTAAGTTAGATATGAAGAATTTGTAAAGAGAAAAGACTCGATAAGTAAGATTGTTTGGATACTGAGAAAACTTGTGGGTAAGTCCAGATTACACGCTGGTTCCGAATCAGGTTTAGACTCAAAAAACTGGCTCATAATGTATCAGCTTGAGGAAAACAGGTGACAGCTGCAGTGGAGGCAGGTAGAAATACACGCTGTCGTAAGATAAACACAAGGAAAGTCATATGAAGATATAACAGGCCATAGAGTGTTCCTTTAGAATTAAAACTTTAAAAAATTGCTGTTTATGAAATTACCGTAAAATCTCGCGTATAATACGCACTTTTTTTACCTCTTTTTTCCTTCTAAAATCGGGGTGCGTATTATACACGAGTGAAAAAAAAATACTTCGTTTACAACTTAAATTTTACCTCAATAATTGAAAAATAATAAAAAACATAAAGGTAAACATACTTTTTTAATGTGAGCGAGTTTATAAA
>KZ651052.1:1357346-1384922 GCA_001010745.2 Gerris buenoi | reverse complement strand
ATCTCAAAAACCGGTACCGCCGTGAGATTACACTGGTGATTACACCATGTGATAACACCGGCTTGATAACAAACGACTGACTTTAAAGGTGGCCCTTCTAACAATTTATCTATTTTATTAGAAAGCACCCAGTTTTCTTATAAAATAGACACCTTATTAGCCATTTGACCTCACAAGTAATAATATTACATAATAAATATTGGAAATTACATGTAAAATGTGCAAAATATATCATTCTAGGTACGTATTATAAACAATTTTTTTTCTAAAATTTGATGGAAAAGTCGGGTGCGTATTATATGTGAATATTTAATTTTCCCCAAATTATAGCTCAAAATTTTGCCTGTGTATTATACACGGGTGCATATTATACATAAGAAATTACGGTAATCATTTAAATTTTTTTAGTGAACTGGGAACGTTTCTTTGATTATTTAGAATGGAAGTGGAAACATTCTGCAAAATAAATAAAAATAATAATAAAAATAAGAATCACTTTTGTGATAAGTATTTCTTTATTTATTGTATTTATATTAAAAGAAATAAATTGAATCCGAGGAAAACAAATAAGACTCAAAGACCAGAAATATTTGTGTATAACCAAGAACGAAAGGTTTCATAAAAAGCAACTACAAACCACATAAAAATAAGTATTTTGTAGTTATAGTACAGTTCAGTCTGCGTGCGCTGATAGCAGTCACAATTTGAGACTAGAATGATCTAAAAAGTCCGGTAAAGCCTTTGAATCCAAATCCTACCAGCACAATCAATTGCCTGCTTTCTCTATAGCCACTCTTATTTAGCTTCTCTATTTAATTCTCGCCCTTGTTTTCTGAGTCTGAACCTTTTTTAGAACCAGCATGCATCTTATTCTGTGGCAATTAATAAAATCAGGATTCAAGGTCTGTATTTTTTAAAACCCATCTTTGAAGTTAAGATATGCAGGTCTAATCCAGTCACCTCCTCACCTCTATTTGTCTATGCAGGCAAATCCTGGTCCATTTATTTTGGTAGATAACATAACTGTATTCTTCAGATCTAAGTATGGCAAATTAAATGAAATCCTGGCTGAATAATATTAAATATTTAGTGACTGTAATCATTAATAAAAATGTCTATCTTAGTGAAGTAGTGTCAATGGGTCTGTTTCTTATTTAATTTAATAATTTTTCTTGTACTATTATAGATTATCAAAACAAGGACGTCAAAAGTCCCAGAGCTTTCAGCTTTTATAAAGTAAGTGACTCTGCATTTCTTTTTTAATTTATTATTACTTGATGTAAGTTCCGGCTGTTTGCTATACTAATATTATTGCTAATCAAAGGAAATTTTGTATTATTTTGTACAGACCGATATTTTTTTGGTTGTAAATTAAGTAAGACGTTTTCACTGATAATTATTTACAATACTCTAAGGAAAATTTATCAAAAAGTTTATTTGATATGGGAGTATTATATTATAGTGAATGATCACTTGTTAAATATTTGTGAAAATTATAACCTTGTTTCTGTTCATTATTATTACAAATTGAAAGTTTAAAAATAATATTTATTTTCAGGAAAAATCATCCTTATGAAGTTTGTGAAGTAATATCTACAAAGGTAAACTTTTAAAATTATTGATAATACTTTTAATCTATTTTATTTTAAGAACAGTGTAACCCTGGAATGAATTTTGTTCTGATTGAATTAAAATTATCGATGATACTTCGGTTTAATCAATTTTATTGATCATGAAAGAGACGTAGTTCAAAAACCAAGTAACATCTTCACACATTAAAATTGTGTTTTGAACAATTTGGTTGGTTTCGGCTGTTCTAATGCAGCCTCTTCAGATAATCTGTTAGCCTTAGTGTGACTTTAAAAGTACAAGTTCAAAATACAATTAATAATTTATAAAAAATATATATAATAAATTACACTTTATATTAAAAGTAATTACTTAAAATACAATAATTTTGTGTGAAGAAGTTCTTTGGTTTCTGAACTACATGTTCAGAAACTCTCACACATTGGAGAGAAACTAAGACGAGAATATTATTTAGGTAAAATAATTTGTTAAAAAACTTTTGCAAAAAAAAGTATCAAAAATTAACTGTTCAGTTACTTTAATTTTATAAAACAGTTAAATACAGAGGGTAAAAATGACAAAAAAAAAAGAACGTTATAATCTAGATGTGAAAAGGTTCAACAGAAGGTTGAAATTTATGTTGGACTAACATTGGGCTAATTGTTACAAGTAACAACAGAAATGTTGAATGACAGAAAGATGAAGACCAAATGTGTCCTGATGTTTGAAGCGGAGACATAAAATATTTTGCTCTTCAAAACAATAATAATTCTTCCGTTCCTTCAGTAAGCTCGGAAGCAAAATATGTCTAGCAATTTTTCCTCTAGAGCAGAAAGTAACATCAATAAATAAAGTGGTGCATGCCCACCACATTACTGTTGTATGTTTTTACTTAGTTAATGACTCTAGAAGAAAATCTTGAAAAATATTTTAATAAAATTGAAAAAATATATTATGCTCTATTAGAGATTTATATTTATAAATGTAAAATATACATTTTAAGCAAATTGTTTGTAAAAAAAATATAAGTAATATCCATTTTAAAAATTTTTATTTTGTTGACAGATTGAAGATGGTAATCCAGACTATCTTTCATGGATATCTAAGACTGTTCCAGAATAAATTCAATATAAGATAAAAATAAATTTATTATAATATTTTAAAATAAAATATGGTGTTCAATAATAAATAATATTATGTCTATTTATCGTTTGTTTTTTTATTAAATAAGTGTGGAATAAATTTAAAAATTGCTCAGAGTCAGTCATCTGGTTTTTAAACATGATGATTGGCTAGTAGTAATGACAAAAAGTGTTATACAGCCAGACATCCATGTTTTTCTGTGGGTAGGAAATATTTTGTTTTTACTTTTATAAAAGGAATTGCCGTTTCTTTTTATAACCACATTCCTGTAGTTTTGGGCTAACCTTCTTTCTTTAAACATTTTGTCACTCCTCTATCTACACTATAGTTAAAGAGGATACTTTTACTTTAGTCATCCTATTTNAATTTATATATATGAAAAAATAACCAAATAAATTAATATATTTAATGCATAGAAGGACCCAATCAGGATGCACTTTGTGTAATTATTAATTGAGCTTATAAATAATTATTAATTACAATTTATGTTGTTTATACAATTGAGTTGATTACATGTACCTCAATTATCTGAACTTTTAATTATCCGAACTGGCTTCATGGGGGGGAATCCACTCCCTAATTAATTCTTAAAAGGAGCTTTGTTAGCTGTATAATTATATTTTATTTCCTACCGTATTGCTACGAACCAAAAATCTTGGGGAAAAAATTGAATATAAGATGCACCCCGATTTTTTGAGAAGCAAAAATGGAAAAAAGTGCGTCTTATATTTGAAGCATTACTGTATGTACAATAGAGAATACATTTTTTTTTTTTTAAATGCTTTTTATGCAAATGTATTTAATTTATTTTATATCTTTCCTTTTATTTGGTGAATTTTGAAAATCGAAATTTATTAATAAATTAATTTAGCTTAATTTTATGCTAAACCACCCTAAACATTATTTCAGATAATTGATACTCTACTGTATAACCAAGTACCACAATAAATATAAGTTTATTGTATAAAAAATTTAGCTTTATTTTATTCAGGTGCAACTAATATTTTTTATATAATTTCTAAGATAAAACTAAGTCTGATTAGTATGTTCCAAATAATAATGTTTATAAATGACTTGATTGATTTCAAGATGCATTCTTATCATATGATACAATATTACACCAACAAAGAATTGGCCGAATAATTAACCACAATACTTTGGGGAGGTGGTTATAACACTCAATAAGGATGGTAAATGTACACGCAACTTTTTTAGAATGAGAAAATAAAGGAATCAACAAGCTTAGAAAAATTAAGATACATTTTTTTTTTTAAATTTATTTTCTAAAAATTATATAGATAAATTTTTTAAAAAGTAAGAAAAATATTATGCACCCTTATTTTTTTTTTCCCGTATGTTTCACCCTTGAGAGGGTTTCGTTCCCGAACTGCGCGGTCAACCTTTGGAAAATTGCTGAAGGTTTGATTCCTTCACAGGCAAGACATTTTATAAAAATGTGTTGCACAATAGAGGTGGGCAACTGTCACTCAGACATCGCGAGCGCTACTGGTGAACTGTCGTAAATGGGGAGACGACCCCCTCTGGCCCCTTCTAATGACCCCATCTGAACAGCCTAGAAGCGATGTACTTCCCCGTCAACCGTTAGTTCTCAGAGAGCAAAGTCCCGTTTATATTTGATCCACCCTCGTATTAGGGGGCAGGGCCCCCTAGTTTTTCATTAAAATAATTAAGTGATACTAAAGGATGCAGTTAAGGGATTTTGTCATAGGATGAAATGCACAGGAATTTTGTTCTGGAAGCCGAACAAAGAATACACAAAAATACGGACAATATATTTAATCACACACAATTATATAAAATTATAAACAATTAATTTACTTATTAATATATATTATTTCATTTGTATTCTCGTTAATTAAATTAAAATAAATCACAGGACTCAACTACTACATAATCATTACAACTCTAATTTTTCATTATNAAAAAAAAAAAAAAAAAAAAAAAAAAAAAAAAAAAAATACATATAAATAACCCATAACAACAATATTAAGTATTTCTTGGCTTCGTGAAACAGAACAAAGTTAAGTTCCTTATTAAATTGTATACTAACATGTACAAAAATCACAAAAACAATGTGCTTGTTATAGTACAGGTGAGATCATACTTAATATTAGAATAATTACAATTTTTACTCTGATACTAAGGGAATGGATTGTCCTTTTGAAAGAGTTTGCTGTTTACATAAGAGTCAAAGTTAGGATCGAAATCCGGTGAATGTTTAGAGCTTTTAAGAAAGTACGGACGGTACTTGGAACCTTTAGGTGTATCTGAAACAAATATTTAGTACTTATTAACATCAAAATAAAAAGCAATGATGGAAATCAACTTGATTATTATAAAATCATAAAATTATAGACTCCACAATTGTAGGAAATATTTTATTTATTCACACATGTTAGATTATAAATAATCTATTCTATGACAAAGGCTCATTTTTGGAGTATAAAGATTGTAGCACTATTAAACCTGAAAGGTAATTAAGTATTATAATCCCTAAATAAATAATTTCAATATGATGAAGTTCTAGGTCTTCCGGTGGTGACCCCGCCTTGAAAGGAGTATGTCCCGACGTTTCACTCCTAATGCTAGAAGCATCTTCAGGGATGTTCATGATATCCTTAGTTTATGGCAGGTGTGAACTAAAGACTCCATGACCACCAATGCAAATTAATAATAAATTGGTAAAATATGTGCTTTCAGCAAACAAAGAGTTCTTACCCTATTTAACAAATAGAATGAGGTTGTTGGCCAAGTTTTATCAAGATGGGGTCATATAAAATTTTGTTTTAGCGATAACTTTTGAACGATTTATTACAATGACGTGTAATAAACACCTTTATAAGAATTTTTATAGTCTAAAGTAATGCAATTATGTACTCCAATGTGTCTAGCCCTACATGTTCCTAAGATAATGCAGTTTTAAGATTTTAGTTTATTATAATTTAATTTTGATTGTGAATTTGATTTTCTCAAGATTCTCACAAAATATCACGTTGAAAAATTCCTTAAAAACCGTTTTTTGGTGATAGAATAAATATATTTTCAATTTTTTTCATTGATTTGTTAAAAAGAAATAGAGGAGGGCATAAAAAACTAAATTTTCAAGGACCCAAGTGGCAAAGATGAATTGGTACATAAACAAAACCAAAATATATTTGTACTCAGGTCATCTTCCTTTCATTTAACACCCCCCCCACATGATGCATTTCCGTTAAAAAAATTCAACCCCTTAAGCATCAAATCTAGTTTTTGAGGGATGATTTTTTGTGGCTTCCCTAAAATTTTCCTGTATTTGGATTATTAAATATAATTACAAAGTTTCAAATTTTTGTGTACTTTCGAACACAAGGTACTGAATAAGGGAAGTGAATAAGGGTCCAAAAAGTGTTGCATGCAAGACTTCATGAAAAGGTGGGCATAAAGCCACAAACTTACTTGTATTAGTTTTATTATTAGTTGTTTTGGAGTCAGCAAACCTGTTGGGTTGAAGTAACTTGAGATCATTTTCAGTAAGCAAGAGAGATCTCGTAGCAAGCACTTCACAATCTATCTGCATCATAGGCACTGTTCCATTCTGAGCTAACGATTCTGTAAATCAGTAAAAGAAGGGGTTTAAGAATAAGATAGTTGTTAAATACATATTACAACTAAGCTTAATTTAACACCACAAATTAAAGAAAATAAAGCATCAATAATGATTCATTATCAATAGTTACTTTATGTTCATTAATAATTGTAAATACTTAATTCAAATCACAACTAATTGGAAGTTTTAGTTAAAGAAAAGACTGAATATAATATTCACCCTAATTCTCAGGTTCATACCAGCCAAGCAGTAAGTAACTGATTTGAGAGCTAAGTAGGTTTGTAATAAACTGGCAGAATAATACAGTAGTCTCTCTAATCCAGACTCTGCAAGTCCGGACATCAGGTTAACCCATACGGTTTTCAATAATTTTCTTATAATGCACAATAATAAACTTTGAATTTAAATCAATAAGATAGAAAGTTTTTTATGCTAAATTAATTTGTACGGTTTACGAGGACTGTTCAAAAAATACGTGGACTGTTTGAATAGCGCGGCTCCAGTTGGTCCTAGGGGAATCCGCTCGATGTTGCTAGGTTTGTACAGATCAGCTGATGATAACAACGTTTCCCGATTGCAGATATCTTTATTTGTTGAATAGCTACATGGTTTTTAGTGAAGTGTGATTTCTTTGTTTGTCGCATTTCAGTATGTGAATGATCTGAAGGAACAACGACATCCTGTGAAATTTCGTGTTAAACTTGGAAAATCTGCAACTGAAACATTTGCTATGCTTAACATGGCTTAAGGCGATGTTGCTATGAAGCGTTTGGAATGTTTCAAGCGACATGAACGTTTTAAGGGTGGTTGACAGTCCATTGAAGACGATGAACGTCTTGGACGTCCTTCCACGACAACTGATGACCCACACGTGGACAAAATCAACACCCTGGTGCGGGCAAATCGACGTCTGACCATCAGGGAGCTTGCTGAAGAGTGTGGGATATCAGTTGGATCTTGTTACGAGATTTTGACCAAAAAAAAAATTAAGATGCACCGCATTGCTACGAAATTTGTGCCACGCCTGATGATGGACGACAATGCTCCAGCCCATTCAGCTCTCAGAACTCGCGAGTTTTTGGCCAAACACTCGATCACTGTTCTTCTTCATCTCCCCTACTCACCTGACCTTGCTCCTTGTGACTTTTTCTTGGTTCCCAAACTCGAAAGACCCTTGAAAGGAAGAAGATTTGAGGCGATTCCCGAGATTAAGGCAAATGCGACGAAGGCGCTGATGGACATTACAAAAGAAGCGTACCAGGAATGTTTCTACAAATGGAAACACCATTGGGATACCTGTGTGCATTGGTGAGGAGAGTACATTGAAGGGGACCTAGACTTGTAACTTCTCAATAAAGTACATTTTGTTTTATGACGTCAGTCCGCGTATTTTTTGAACAGACCTCGTATATACTGGGCGTACGTTGAGACAAAATAGTCACTTTTATGACAAAAACATAGATTTTTATCATTTTACCCAGCTAAAACTAGTTTTACTGACATTTTAAAACTGATTCCATTTGATCCGGTAACATTAACAAGAATTTATCTTCTGAATAAAGAATTGTAATATTTTATTTTGGTTATGGCACTGTGTAACGGGGAAGCCAAGTCAATAATATTCTAGGAAAGCAGTGTAGACCTTAGGCTAGCAAAGGCTCGAATTTCTGTCTAGTGGTGCTTTCCCCCACCAGGAATCTATCAGACTAAGCCCTAGCATAGAGTCACATTGAGAGTCCGATCTTAGCTCTGGAGGTGTAGACATCTTACATTAATCTCACACCCACTATCATATACCAAATAAACATATATCAACCACTTATTATTCTTCTTTATTTACTCACCAAATCCCCGTTACAGAACCGTAGTTTAGAACCCCATGACAATTATGAAAGTTTGAATTATTAGAAGATTATGTTAATTGCTCATTACTCACTCTAATCGAGCCCTTAAATGAAGATAATAAAAGGCATTATTATTATTATCAATCTAGTCTATCAATTGTTCTACCTGTATTTTAAGATAATAAATTTACCATGTATTTGATAATAGATGGGTAACAACTGGCCATGTCTACAATTTGTATTTTTTTTTTCTTATTCTGATAAGTTCCAGTTAAAGTTCAGCACCAATACCATCATATCTACGTTGGAGTGGGAGGAAACTTCTAGAAGAGCTTCTATACTATCCTTAGTAGGTTTGTATGTAGAATAAATGTTTGTAAGTTAAATTATTTTCAGTTTAAATTATTTTCTGTTTTATAATTTTTAAATGTTTACTAATTTAAGTTCAATGTAAATATTTGTTGATATACACAACTTGATACATAGATTATTCTCACATACCCATTTATCGTCATCATCATCTACTGTTCATACAAAATTCAATTACTCCCTTTTAAAATCATTTAGTTGCCAATAACAATAAACAAAATAGAAGGAAGGGATTAACTGTGATCAAGCTTCTGGATTTTTGGAATTGATCCAGTTTCAGTAACTATTGAAAGTGCTCTTTCTTCATTAATTTAATTTAATAAATCTTATATTATATTAACTACAATTAACATAGTTGAGTCTTAAGTTACCATTGACAGGAGCTGTGGGAAGAACAAGAGACATCCTTGGCCTGATAGTAGCATTGTGTGAATTAGCAGGATACAGAATGTGGTCTGTAGATAAGGAAAGCACGTAGTACATGTCGTCCTTTCTTATCAAAGATACAGGGAACCCAGACCAGTACAGCTCTAGTCCACCTTCCTGCCTTCTGAAATACAAATTATTAAATTATTATTGAAAAAAAGACACAGGGAAACAACCTACTAAAGCAAGTTGACTCAGAATAGGCTTCCTTGCAATAAAAATTTCAATAATAATTATTCATAGGTCTAATAAAAATCTAAACAGCTTTAGTTAGTCCATCACAAAAGAATCTCACAGACAAAGATTTTAGTAGAAGTTTGATCAGAAATTTGAATTATAAAAATAAAATAAATCATAAGTTGTACATGATGAGGAATCCTTGAATTTATCTGTACATAGTAGCATTTTGCAGGGTAGTAAAACCACACGAGCAAAGCAAAATGCAGTTCTAACACAATTTTTATATTATAGTACTTGGTACTTATCTACAATTGTTGGATTTTAGTAATAAAAATACATAAAAAAATAAACTTTCTGTTCGTATTTCTCTTTTGATAAAGATGACATTAATTTATTAGTTGTATTTTGTGCCGAATTAATTATTTTGGGAGGCATATTATTTTCCTCATTTTCGTCATAATCACTTAAATCACTCATTGTTTTTCACTAAAAACTTGATATAAATAGTTACCTTAATTAAAAAACAGCAAATTAGTTTTGTTAAATGTAAACAAACTCTAATCGTGTTGTTAAGGTGAAGAATTCTTTGTTTTTACTGAACTAGGGCGGAAAAAAGAGAAATTATGAAACGTGCATGCAATACGTAAAGAATCACTTTCTACTCATCTAAACCGAGATACAATGTTTATATTTCCTATCAATCATAGATAAAAAAATAAAAGTTCTGATAATTTTTTATTAAAATATTCTAAAATGTAGCCCATTTAAACATATAAGAAGTTTTCCTGAGAAAAGTCTAGTTTCTGAGACATAGATGAAAATAATCTGATTTAGCAGAAAATAGAAAACTACATTTAAACAATCTATTGCTAAACACTTTTTAAATTACATTTGTTTAAAATAAATATATTAAATTAGATATATTGGAATCTAAATTTATTTTCACTGTGTAGGTGAGAAACTTTTGTTTTAGTTGGTCAAAACAATTATTCAAAAAAATATAACTGAATTTGGTTCTCCTATGCTAAATGTATCAATTGATCAAGATTTTTTTAAAGCAATCATGAAATGGTTAGTTTTATATCTTAGATGAAACTTTAAGATGATATACAAAAGATTGAGTCAGTGAAATAAAACATAAAAACTCTTACGGTGGTTTGTGATATTTAATAGGATCGAAAGGAGGGTTGTGAAGTATGAGTCGTCTCAGAGATGGTTTAACAGGTTTCTCTTTAGTCACGTTCTTATAGTCTCGGAACCTTCCTTGATCTACTTTAATCCACCTCCTTAATTCCTTATCCAACCTGTCAAATTAAAATTCACAAAAAATCAAAAATTAGTAAAAAAATAAATAAATAAATGGTGAAAATATTATAAATTATTAATTCCTCTATAAGCCATCTTCAGTATGAGCATTACAAGTTGTGACTTTTCAAAAAAATTGGACTGGGGAGCAAATTAATGGTCATATTTTTTAATTCTATAAGGTCGGGCCAGCTAGCCAAACAGAAATGTCACTGGTAGAGTGACATTTCACTCATGCATCATTACTCATTCACCATTGCATAGAGATTCATGGCACTTAGAATAACCTCTTAGAGACTTTATTTTTTTCCCACATAGGTTGGCAAATCTGAGTGTCAAAAATCACAACTTGTTTGGTGCATATTGTATTTAAATAACTCTTAAGCCAGTTTATTATTTTAATTTTCATCTGTTATTGGCAGCAACTTCTAAACCATTAGAACCTTATACAACCCCCATTTCTAAACAGCCTTGTCACAGAATTTTCAACAACATTTATTCTTAAAAAAAAATAGAAAATAAATGGCTCTATCACTTATAATAAAGTTAGCCCTCTAGGACTCAAAGTGGGAGGGGAGGAGTGTGTGAGCAGTGCCATGTATTTAGCTTGCCCCGGGGGTTCTTCTCAACTCACACTTCTGTGTATGAAGGGTGAGTTACATGTGAATAAGGGAGTGTGTTATATACACTTCAGTTTTTCTATTCATTATGCCAAACTCAAAAGATCCAAATTAGTGGTTTCAATGGCATTAGGAAATTCTAGTAAAGGAGAAGAAAATAATATTAAAGAGAGAATATGATGAATAGCAATCATATACAATATACAGCAAAAGCATGGCCAATCAAATTTATCAAACTTTTGCATCAGCTATTTTATTGAGTTTAAACTTTTTGAATGTTTTTTTTTTTAAATTAATTTAAAGTAAATTAAGTAAAAAGGATTAAAGCTATTTATGGTGTTTGATACTTTGAAAGAATGTATGCTGAAAACCTCCTGTCTGTTTCCTAATACCTGATATGGGCGACGCTTTGAGAAAGAAGATGCCGACAGAGAGACACCCGGGTGCAAAGCAGAGTGTGCCGAGGACCTGCTCTGTATCAGTTTGGCAAACCACTATCTCTGAAATAGCTGTGCTGATTAATGCCAGAGTGGCGCCAGTGGTGGATCTGCTGGAATTGGAAAGGAAAGCAGTGCACACCCGTACCGGGTTTTAGGCAGCAGCACAGCAATAAGTGAGAGTCTACTCCATAGAGAAGTGCCAGGGGGCCTCAGTGGCTCGAGTAGGAAGGCAGTTGGTATTCAATCATTGAAGGCATGGTCAGTAGTTGGATGGATGAACACCACCTCTGACCACAGCTCTGGATTCCCTCCTCAATGCCCCCCAGCATTGTCAAACAAATATGAAGCTGATTTAGTGCCACTAGGTTTCGGCTTGGAAAATCTATGAAACGAAATCAAAGTTGTGAAGACATGGTTTACCGTTTACCGACCAACAATTCACTCTTGAGTAAAGGATTTGGAGGTCTGGTATCAATCCAGTATTGGATCAGGTCAGCTACTTCTTAAAACACTTCCGAAGTTGGCATGGTTATTTTCGCTCAAACCTATTGCCCTCATACCTAAAATCCTAACTGCTTTACTGTCCTGGATGACTTAGAGCACGCTTTCTTTGTCTGCGCTATATGAATCCAGGAGAGGAAATTGGACCCTAACCTGGTTTATAGCAACATAAATTTAAAAATATATATTTGCCTGAACAAAAAGTATTATAAAGATTGAATTCATTAGGTTTTACCTGAGAGATTCAGTAGTGTTGACATATAGTGGACAAGTAGGTAGTTTAGATTTTGTTAAATTTAGTGGAGGGGGTTCAGTTTCTTGTTGCCACAATAAAGCTCTCCCAACATGCTGATTACCATCATTCACAGCTCTTTTCAGTCTGGCAGCGCTGCTTGATTGCAGATCATTTCCCAGTACTCCATCTCTCGGCAGCACCCTATAACACAAGTATATACGTCAGATGTTTGAAGTAAGATGGTATATTAGTTAAGAATAAATTTATTACGATGTAACAGGTGGAGACGATTTAAATTAATCTGGTGCTATCTACGGGCTACGTATCTAGCTTAGTAAAGTGCCGTGTCCTATTTGGTATCGAAAAGATACCAAATACATAGACATTGTTTGACATTGAAGAAGAGAGAGATATCTGAGAGGTCTTAAATTTCAGACATGACAAGATAAGGCAAGATAAGATAAGATAAAACTCAAGCACAAGTTTACAAACCCAAATGAGCCTAGGTTGATTGAAACCATAAAGACAACAGCAAGAAGAGCAGCTGTAGATTTCTTAAGGTTATTTACTGGATATTTTGCAGAGAAACTAAATGGCATATTATTCTCTAATTCTTTTACTCTGGATTTCAATATTTCATTTTCCTGAGAAAAAAAATAAAGCAAACAAATTAATATAAAAGTTGCTAACTACATATGATTTACTCTAATTATTAGTACTTCTATTCTTTCAGAAGTTATGTTTGTCTCGAATAAAAGAAGAGAGTCTGTAAAAAGAGTGTTCTCACTTCTATTTGAAAGTTCTTGTAGTGTTGTGTTCCTCTTCAGAGAAAAGTCTAGATTGTCAAAACAATTCTACTCAGAGATGGAATGAGGACCATCACAATTGAGAAAATTCTTTTCCAGGTATATTTCAAAGATACTCATGCAAAAATATGGAAAATGGGAACTACTTCAATAAAAAAAAGTTTTATTATAATAAGACAGCTTTTTGTAAATTGTTAAAAATCTTTTTATCCATCATTTGATACAACTAACTGAATAAGCTTATCCTAAATCACTGTTTTTTTTATCAGTTTATAACATGATTAAGGGCTTTCTGTTATCCAATATGACCTTAATGCATTAAAGCATCAACAGATCTTTGAACTATTAATGAACAACCTTAATTTAATAATCTAAATCTGGGCCTTACACATAGTTAACAATTTTAATACCACAAGAAAAAGAGTAGATAACTCTTACATTTAATAGGCGTTTATTTTCCCTTTCTACCTCGGACAATTTGGCTTCTAAACTTTGTACATATTCCTTTTTCTTTTTTCTTGAGAGGCATGCAGATTCACGATTCTTTATCATCCTTTGCTGCTTCTTTAATAATTTTAACTGTAATCAACAAAACAAACAATTTTAACAATAAACTATTAGTTACAAATTTCAATTGAAAATTAAATGAGTAAATATTACAAATAAAAAGTGTATAAATTTATTAACTATTTGGGATTGGCCTAAACTCTTGGTGGATATAAGCTGGGGATAATAAGGAATGCTTTCGTCTTCCCGCCAATATCTACAAGAGGTAGAAGTGGTTTTCTACGAGTGTTTATTGTGGCCTCCATCTACCTTGATTTGGCGAGAGCAGCAACCTAATTTAGGTAACTATACAAGGGGGGACTAAAAATTAACGGGAATAAAGTTGTGGTTAGGTTTGTACTTGTAATGCAAGGTTTTCCCACTAAGTGATCAAGTTAGACTCCTCCCACAGTAAGTCCCATGGGACATCATTAATGAAGGTTGTGTAAGGATCCTGCAAAATTATTTGTAAAGTTGTTTTGTGTACTCTTTGTCTTTTTAAGATGGCTGATTCTAGTGAACAATGCGTGGCTGTAAAATTTTCATTTCTTACAAGAAAAAAGTGCCGCAGACACTGTTTTAGCATGGGGCATCATTAATGAAGGTTGTGTAAGGATTCTGCAAAATTATTTGTTAAGTTGTTTTGTGTAGTCATTGCCTTTTTATAATGGCTGATTCTTGAGAACAATGCATGGCTGTAAAATTTTATTTCTTACTAGAAAAAAAGTTTTTGTTTTTACGAGTGATTTAGCCCTAAGAAAGGGGAAATGTCAATCGAACCACTAGCCAGATTTGACTATGACAACTTCTATTAGTTCTACAGGACGAAAAAGGACCTGAAAGGTATACGGTTTGCTAAAACACGAGTAGAAGAGGAAAATACGAGTATTACATGACATTGACTCATTCTTGTATGTGTGGTTGCTTCAACGTTGTCTAACTTGGGCCTCAAATTGCAGGTAGTATAGCATTAATATAGCATTGTAGTAAATTAAGAAAATACTAAAAATCAAAAGTTTACCGTGTGTGGGTCGATTTTTGGTTCACCGTGTTTATTTCCTGATATAATAGATGTTGTAGAGCTGACCTGAGGTTTCTTTGTTGTTGTACTAATGCCATTATTAGTCTTGCCATTATTGGTTAGACTACTTCCCCATAAAACTGAAAGAAAAGAGAAGGGAAAAAATATGATAATACTATGAAATAAAAATAAAAATATATAGTTTAAAATGTTTAGTAATTTTTTTTCTTAATAATAATAGCCACTATTTTAATACTGTAACTTATCAAGAGTATGTTCATTTAATTTATAAGGATTGCTTTAGATTGTTTTAAATTTTGGGTAGTCATTTTTATATCTTGAAACAGTATTATAAGGACAGGACATTTGTTGATAAGAGGATAACAAACAATGTTTTTCAATAAGCTA
Source organism: Gerris buenoi (assembly GCA_001010745.2). Lineage (NCBI taxonomy): Eukaryota > Metazoa > Arthropoda > Insecta > Hemiptera > Gerridae > Gerris > Gerris buenoi. Next base: position 1,369,902 of record KZ651052.1, on the reverse strand, counting down.
TCTCAATAAAATGAGTTTATTAACTTGATGTACCCTATAATTTGAGGGGACTTCTTTAGACTGTTACTCCCTTCATAAAAACATAAGTGTTATATTCCTTAGTTCCAAAGTACATTGGACTAAACATCTCTTTGTCTTAATAGTTAGACAAGATGTCTTGTAGTTAGAAAATACGTTGAAATTTATAAATAATTATACCCATTTATATCCTTAAAAAAACATAGGGGTGTAACATTCTAAAGAAGTACTCATTTCCACAGGTTACAGAGATATTTGTTACATTAATAATTAATAAAACACACTTACAGTTAGTTTTATGGAGTCTAGTCTTGATGTGTGGAGTTAAAATATTATTTATTTTTATATAAATAAGAATAAGTTCAGAATTAAATTACTTAGTATTGCTATGATGTAGAGTTTTGAACATTTGAATGAAATGTATTTGTATATGAATTTGTATATTGGGATGAAATATTTGAATAAGATTTAAATTGTTCAAAAATAACAAATAGACCTTGCATGTCCCTCATACAAGGTTAACTTGACCACCAGGTAGCTCTGAACTGTTTTGTGCAGTTAACTAGATTTTCTTCTGGGAAAGCCGCTTACTGAGTGTTTATACCAGTAAGCACTTAAAACTCTACTACTCTACACTTTAGCACAGACAATAAATGCATCTTTTAAGCTGGGTTTACACAATCCAAGTATACATGGTCCAAGTAACTTTGATCAACTCCACTTGGTCCAAAAGTTGATGGATCTTTGGAGCATGTTACATGGTCCAAATAAGGGTCTTTGATGCACTATAGAGTAGAGGCTAAGATGGATTGTAAGAAATGTTTTTCCCTCAAAAACTTTTCAGTTAAATTGTACTTATTAAGTTTTAAAACAGTAGTGATATATCACATTCTTGTAAACAAAATCCAGCACAACCATATATATTTGTCCATTTTTTGACAGCTCATTCTCATAATTTGTCAGGTGGGCATCATTTTAGATTCCATCAAAGTCTACTTTGATAAAAAGAAGTTGGGGGTCATCCAACTCAACTTGGATGTCCAAGTTGACATTGATACCCTGTTTACACGATCCAAGTAGAGTCACATCTGACTTGGTCCAAGTATACTTGAACCGAGTAAACCCAGCTTTGAAATCAATTCTTTTTGACTCAGGGGATATCTTGATGTAAAACTCAAAGTACCCCATTATGTGGCCCTGAGAATAGTTAGAACATAATAAATCTAAGAAAAATTAAATTAGTTCACTCTCTCCCCTCTTCAAATTGCTACTATTAAAATACTACATAAAACTCACTATTAGTGCCAGTGATGGTATTTGGTGTTTCTGTTGTTGTACTCATAACACAGGGATCAGCTTTTAACTTAATAACCTTATCTACTACGCCTTTGGGTAGAACGATGTGGGTCTGCTTCTTTATCGGCCTGAAACCTTAAACATTTTTTGCTATCAGCATTTGTGAAAAATGGATAAAGATTAAATATATTTAAAAAAAAACAAATTATGCAGCATCAATCTTGTGAGTAATAAAAAAAAGATAAATTTTAAAAACTGATATTTACTATAAGGCTGAGTAAGTCAGTAACCTATCATAATAAGGTACATGTATTTAAGCCAACAAAATAACTTTCGCCAAATTTAGAATTTATGAAATCAAATAAGTAAAAAAGAAAACAGTGGTTGTTTAGTAAATCTAACTTCTAACACATAAAATAGTAATTAAATAAAGTAGAATAAATACAAAAATAAAGCATTAAGTTAGTGAAACTTTTAAGCAGCTCACACACGATCAATAGTATTGTCAATATAAAAAAGTATTGTCAATACTATTGACCGTGTGCGGAGTTGATATTGATATAAAAAAACAGTATTGATGAAAATTTGTTACTATATATTTACAATACTATTGATTGTGGGCGGGCTGCTTTAAATCTTTTTCTGACTAAATTTTGTTTCAAATGTGATAAACTATGAAATTAATATAAAACAAAGTAATAAAGAAGTTCTACCTGCAGACACTGGTATGAGTTTTATCCGGCTTGGATCAATTTGTAAGATGGATGTTTTTGTGTCGTTATTATTATTATTATTAATATTATTTGGTAGAATTAAAGGAGGTGAAGCTATGGACACTTCAGGTGGTGAGATGGGTGGAGTTTCAAGCTGAAAATTAAAAATTAAAGTCAATTGATTAGTTAAGAGTATTTTTAATGAATTAGAGATTATAATTTTATCATCTATATGTTCAGATAATATATTGCTACTTAAAAGCCTTAAACTTTATTTTGGAAAAAAAAAAATGGAATCCCACAAAATAAATTTTTAAAATAGTTTGCCAATTAGTGTGGCACATAGATCCTCACAATCTATTTCTTATACTTTAGTGATTTTACGAACCTATAGTTGTCAAATAATTTTAATTTAATCTCGTTACTTAAAACTTTCAAAATTGTTAAGATTTTTTTCATGAATTAAAGGATCGATTAAGCAAAATTTAAAGAGCACAGACACTTGAAATTAATCTGAAGCTATCTGCGGGCTACTTTTGACAAACCATCCTAATTTCATAAAAATTAGATAAGTACTTTTGATGCTATAAGAGTAAATGAATGTATAGTTGTGCGCATGTGGAAGAAAAAAAAAATGGGCGCAGAAGGCTGAAACTTATATGGGATAATTATGACCTATAATTCACATTTCATGCAAAATCAGACATGCAGTTTTTAAGATATAATGGTTCCCAAAAATTGAGCGACAGACTGACAGACTAGGAAGTAAAGGGACCAAAAATGATCCCCAATGTCAGAACAATTTCTGTTTCATTTTATAGGTAAATTACAAGGAGAAGCATAAAGGAAAAAGCTCATGTTGGTCGGATTCATGAAAACACTATAACCAGAGTATTGTTACTTATCATCAGTTAAGGATTTTACAGCTTTGAGTCATCATCATGATAACATAATCAACTAACACCCCAGAAGAAATATCAGACTTCATATCCTGCAGAACCGTACTTATTTGGAATACATAGATTCTTCTCATTAAGCATTTTTATCTCTTAATCAAATGCAAGTAGTTTAATACTTTCCATGGGAAGAGGTCCCATGATAAAATGACCATGGACACAATTTTTCACAAAAACATTATAAATGGATTAGATTTAAGTAATATTTAGCACTGATAATATACTTGAATCAAAAAACAAAAAACAAAAATTCTATAAAATTAAAATTATTTTGGCTTGAATTAATTAATGTGAATAAATTCAAAAATAATTACAAATAACATTGTTTTTTACCTTAATATCTATAGAATCGTAGAAAATTTTAGGAGGTGTGAGTCTCGGGGGAGAATCTGAGGGTGAAGGAGGCTCCACTTTAATACAGGGTTGCTCTATTCTAATACTTCTTGACAGATCGTCTACAAAATCAAAATCAAAATGTTAAAAAAGAAATTAAAATATTTAAAAAAAAAAAAGTTGGAAAAACCAAGACAAAACGTTATTAGCATTAGCAGTGAGTTTTTTAAATTTCTAATTTCCTTTATTTAAATGTGTACAAAACTTATCATTATGTTTGGTTACCAAAAAATGTTGGTAAATACAACGAATTATTGATTTCCCAATTTTTTTTAAAAGAAAGAACAGTGGACCATCTATTAGGATTTAAGGATTTATTTGTCAGGTGGGCATCATTTTAGATTCCATCAAAGTCTACTTTGATAAAAAGAAGTTGGGGGTCATCCAACTCAACTTGGATGTCCAAGTTGANGGTAATCTATGTGTAGCAGCAAAAATTAATATGTCTAAAAAGATAATATCCATTGTCAAAGTAAGGTAACTGGACTTAGAGCTTACATAATGGTATTGGCAATAAGATACAACTTTACTTCTAAGATAATCATCATATTGGTTTACAAATTCAATTTTTAAATTTTGGTAGTTTTATTACTACGGAAAGGTTAAATTTTAAATAATCCAAATTACAATTATCAATAACTACGGGAGACATACAGAGAAAAATACACCCCCGCACCAGGAATCGAATCGGGGGTGTATTTTTCTCTGTATGTCTCCTGTAGTTATTGATAATTGTAATTTGGATTATTTAAAATTTAACCTTTCCGTAGTAATAAAACTACCAAAATTTAAAAATTGAATTTGTAAACCAATATGATGATTATCTTAGAAGTAAAGTTGTATCTTATTGCCAATACCATTATGTAAGCTCTAAGTCCAGTTACCTTACTTTGACAATGGATATTATCTTTTTAGACATATTAATTTTTGCTGCTACACATAGATTACCAGTTTTCTTGCAACAGGTTTTTTAAACTTACAAGGCAGAATGCCCACAAAAAGTGACATGGGAAGTTGTATGGCATGTAACATGAAATTTTAGATAAAACTAATGCAAACATATTAGTCAATACCCACATAAATGTCACTAGTGATGTGAAATACCCAGATATTCATAACTCGGGGTAACTACCCCAATTTATAAATACCCAGATAGATATTTATGAATTTAAAGAGAATCACAGCTTGTAGTAAGTTAAACCATATAAAATTGGACTTGTAGCTCATTTTCTTGAATTACTTCAATCACAACCTGGGAAATGTCATGGATAAAGAAACAATCATGTTTCAATTCTGTTAGGTTATGGTGGCAGTTGTTAGTATAGAGATATGAAACTATCGATAGTGTAGAGATACAAAACTATTGATATTTTCGATAGTAAAGACTATCGAATGCTATTGGCCATTAAGGGTCTAGACCAGGGGTACTCACTATGCGGCCCTCAGTACAATATTGGCCCTCGACCATACGTAAAACTCGCAATAGTTTCCCCAATATCTTACGTCACTAGAAAATAAATTAAGTGCCTAAGAAATGACAATAAATAAATTGTTCAACACTAATCCTGAGCATATTTGCTTGAACCGACACAAGTGAATAAACTTTTAGTTAAATTAATTTCATTAAGAACAAAAATAGGTCCCGCCTAACACATGAAATCCTTCAGCACCTGCAGAATAGCAGTGTCCAAAGAACCAGCGAACATTTATCATGGCCACCCTAATCCACAGACAGCCCACAGACAGTCTGCAGACTGTTAGTTCTCCAGTGTGTGCATAGCCTAAGAAAACATGTTTTTCATAATTATTGATTAAATGACGTAAATTATTATAGATATTGCATAATGGCTGTTTACTGATCATCAGAGTGTTCAAATCAAATTTCACATAAGAGATGCATGGGTTCACAACTAGTAGCTAGAGGGCATTCAAATGGCGGTGGGTAGCCAATCAAAACAACAACACATAACTTTGACAGACACATGTGCTTGCCGAGTTTGGCCAAACGACATCGACATTATCTGGTTCTAGGCTATCTCCCTGATCAAAGTGCTGCACTCGTGGCTTGTTCTAGAGTTAAGAAAAAAGTTAAACCCCCTTTGTATACCCTTCATGAAATTGACTCTCAAACAAAAACAAAACTAAAAATACCTTCGATTTGAGTATTTGGCATTGGGTAAATATCCAATTTTTAATTACCCTTCCTGCTTGGTATTTACCCGGTCCCCATCACTAGATGTCACCACACATATGTTCCACTTTTTGTCACAAAGTTATTGTTAGGAAGTAGTAAAAGGGTTTGTATGTTTCCATAAGATGTTAGAACTATTTACCTGAAAAGCCATTTTGAAGTGAAGTAAATACATCAGGGCCATGGTTTAAGTTATCCTCCACATCCATGAGTGAATCAAACAGGGAACTATCAAATGGTAATCTACTTTCAATGTGATCCGGGCTGAGGAGCACCTGAAATATAGCCAAAATTTACACAAATATGTTAATAATATACAATAAGAAAATTGAAAAAATAAGGCAGTGAGAAATAAACACCTCAAAAGCAAGAAACTACATATTATTATATTACAGCTAAAAAAGTTATATTGTTATAAGTAATATATATATAATTGTTGTGGCATGATAATCTTGATGTGAGAAGCTGTCCAGGACAGAACTCACCCATAATGGCATAAGTTTAATATGTTATCTAATGTATATTATGCACATGTTTTTTCAACAAAAAAAAAAATTGCATCATGGCCACTGCCATTTCAGTCATCAGGGAGGATTTCCAGAAATTTGATTAGAAGATATGTATTTGACTAAAGGATTAGGATGATGGGATACGGAATCATGAAAGGATTGATATCTAGAAGAGGCTAGGTCAGAAACAAAATCGTTAAGAAGGATGAAGTTGGAAACAAAGAAGGGAGCGTTAGTTATTTTCCTGAGAATTTTAGACTGGAGGCATTGACTACGGTAGGAGTTAGAGCACTTGGTACAACCCCATAATTTGAGGTCATATGTCATAATATATCCAAATGGGTTTTATTATGGTGTTATAAATAAGAAGTTTTTTTAAGTGCACTGAATTGTGATTTGTAATGTGGTAAGAGCTGGTGTAAAATTTTATAATTATAGTTAGTTTCTTGTCTTTTGAGTGTTATGTGGTTTCTTTACTTTACTTACTTAAACAATAATTTAATATCATACATCATACAAAATAAAATAACCATCAATCTTCAAGTCATATTCTTTTGAGAGTGGTATCAAATGTTCCTAGTATTTTTGTTGTAATAACTGTGAATTAGCAGCTGCTTAAGTTCAACGTAATTTCTTTTAATGTATACATGAAGTCACTTGAACCTACTAAGAACCTCCAGTTGGTTCACAAGCCTGCATACATAAATTTTGAATTACAGAAAATCTTTAAGATCACACATCTAACCCTCGGTTGAAACATGTAGTTTTAATTCGGAGCATGTTTCACTTTTCCCTTTACCTAAATTGGTTTAAACTCATTTTCTTTAGTAATAATGTTTAAAGTCACAGACATATATAAATCATTAACTTGAATTGATAAATAAAATTACTATTGATTGATGATTTTCTAAATTAAATGTTACTTACATCAAGTTCTGAACTGAAATCACTGAGTTCATCTTTTTGCACAAGGTCCAGATCTGAAACAAATATTGTGAAGTTACATTAAAACAATATAATTTTATTTATTATTAAAAAGGCTAAATTTGGAGAACGGGAAATGTTAGAAGATAATTTTTTGACAATTTACGTTTTAGAACTTCCTGGACAAATTTAGTTTTGTGTCTGCAAATCCTTGCCATATGCATAACTTTATCAATTTTCATCCTACTTTGATTAAATTTTCAGAGATTACACAACATAAAATCCTCCAAACGTCAATTGCTTGTGACTTAATAGACTAATTAACAATTGGCACCACAAAGAAAGTAGATTTAAAAAATAAAATAAAAAAGTACAGGCAAACCAACTTCAAAGTAAATAACATTATGGTATTATTTTTTACTGAGGAAATAAATACTAATGCACATCTAAGGAATAATCAATTTTTTAACAAAAAATAAAAATTTCTTAAAACCGTTTTTGACTTAACATCATTGTCAGTTGGTTGATTATTTTGAGTGTAAAATAATGTGTAAAAAAAAGCCAAGATATGGCCACCAAAGCAACAAGTGACTGTGGCCAATACAAGCTTATAGAGGGGTGCCCACGAGGGGGGTATAACAGTGTGCCGTTGAAAATTTTGGGGGGGCTTGTGTTCATTAAATAGGAATAAAACGTTTGTTGTGTAACGCAATTATACACCAAAACCATGAGAGAGATGCCATTCCAGGTCGTTTAAAAGTTTAAAACATNAGCCATAAGCTCTAGGGGGGGGTGGGCTCCCTGAATAAACCTCTGGCTTATAAGAATATGAATTTAATGCTGAAGTTAAATAAGTGCCTTTTACCTTGTCCTTTATGGATAAATAATATATGCAAAACAAAATAAGACATTATTTTATAAGGCTGGCAAGATCTTAACAAATGAAGGTGTTCTTGTAGTTCATTACAAAGATAGGAATAACGAACATAAACATTTGAATCATTGCAGATGTAGAACCCAAACACAGGGAAAACAGGGATCCCTCATAAACAGCGGGTTGACAATATTTTTAACAGAAATGCATCATGTTGGGGGTGATATATAAAAGAGGTACACACCCTGAGAACAAAAATATAATTGGTTTTGGTTTTGTACCATTTCATCTTTGAGCCATGTGTCCTATAAAAAATTGCTTTCTTCGAGTCTCCCTCAAGTTATGTTTACCAAATCAACGAAAATATCATACAATTATTATTTGTCAAAAAAACAAAAACTGCTTTTAAATTTTTCATAGGTCACATATTTTGTAAATAAACAAATGCCCTCCTCCCCCTCCCCCTTTCCAAAAATTAATATTAGAAAGATTGGAATAGTTTTATCACATCCCACATAATAATTATAATAAACGGTTCAAAATTTGTAGCTAAAATAAACTTTTAAATAGGCGTGTGAGTGTGAAACGGATGAGCCGATTATGTTCAACGAACCAGCAAGTTCATTATGCTGGTAACGAACTTGCCCGATTTGTTTAATTACCCACAGGCCTTTTCTGTTTACTGAAAGCCTATACTTGGCCACTTCATTCTTGCTTAAAAAAGCAATGGTCAACTTTTCATCATGCAAATTATGGGAGGGTCAATGAAAGCAATTTTTTTATTCCGTAAATAATCAAGGAAAAGGGAAAACATTAAAATAAGAGGCATCTCTTGAGAAAATATTGCAACACAACTCAAAGCCGTAGGCTCTTAAATCAATATCTAATGAGAATTACTTGAATTCTTAAAGAGAGGGGATGCTGCCACATTCCTTCTACCTCTCAAGTCACTGATCAATACTTCTCAAGAGATACCTTACCCTGAAGAACACCAACCCTATCAATCTTCTTCTTGGTTAGCCAAGAATTACTTACCAAGCATTGCAACTATTCAACCTTGTATAATCCGAGATTATTTAGATGTAGTAAAAACCCTTAAGAAAGAATTTTATTTAATCTAATTTAATCTTAACAAGGCTCATTTCTTAAGTTCAGTTTAAGTGATTGCTCAAATTTGGACAGAAAATAAACAATAATGTCATATACTCATAACCTTATACCTAAGATAGTATATAAACCAATACATATGAATGCCAACACCAACGACCAACATCATCTGGGGGCACGGCAGTGCCCCCGCCAAGTCGAGCACAGCCGTACCATCCTTTACTGGAACCAACTCACGGCAATTTGGACCCCCCTCTATTGACCCATTAAAGATACTTCGATATATAAAATGAATTTTAATTTAAAGTTTATGACAAACTGAACCGGATATAAAAATTTCACACCTCTACCCATAGTAGATCCTAAGAAACATGAGCCTGAGGGGGGGGTGGGCTCCCTGAATAAACCTCTGGCTTATAAGAATATGAATTTAATGCTGAAGTTAAATAAGTGCCTTTTACCTTGTCCTTTATGGATAAATAATATATGCAAAACAAAATAAGGCATTATTTTATAAGGCTGGCAAGATCTTAACAAATGAAGGTGTTCTTGTAGTTCATTACAAAGATAGGAATAACGAACATAAACATTTGAATCTTTGAAGATGTAGAACCCAAACACAGGAAAAACAGGGATCCCTCATAAACAGCGGGTTGACAATATTTTTAACAGAAATGCATCATGTTGGGGGTGATATATGAAAGAGGTACACACCCTGAGAACAAAAATATAATTGGTTTTGGTTTTGTACCATTTCATCTTTGAGCCATGTGTCCTATAAAAAATTGCTTTCTTCGAGTCTCCCTCAATTTATGTTTACCAAATCAACGAAAATATCATACAATTATTATTTGTCAAAAAAACAAAAACTGCTTTTAAATTTTTCATAGGTCACATATTTTGTAAATAAACAAATGCCCTCCTCCCCCTCCCCCTTTCCAAAAATTAATATTAGAAAGATTGGAATAGTTTTATCACATCCCACATAATAATTATAATAAACGGTTCAAAATTTGTAGCTAAAATAAACTTTTAAATAGGCGTGTGAGTGTGAAACGGATGAGCCGATTATGTTCAANAATGTTAAAATTGCTCTTAAAATATAATGATGTATATTGTTGAAAAGCTCTTGAAAAGTGCAACAACTATTGTTATTTAATAAGTTGGGTTATTTTTATTTTTTCTTAGGATAAATTGAAAATAACTGTTTTCTTTAGTTTTTTTTTGGATTTGGTTGAGTAGGTTATAGTTTAAATGGATAACTTAATAATACATTTTAGCTCTTCTTGTCGAGACCATTACACATTAATAATGTTATATTTAAGCTTTATTTAACCTTTTCACCCAAATAATTCATATGGGCTTGATAGTTTATAATACTTGATAATTTAGAAAAAAAATTGATTAAGCCTACTAATATTTTGCTAACCCATCCCTAGGTTTCATGCACTACCCCTTAAAACTCTGAAAAACGTGAAAAAAATATTTCTCGAAAACGTTTCCGACAATTTTAATTAAAAAAAAAATTAATAAAATAAAATGAATAAAAATTCTAAAATCTAGTCAATTTAAATACGAATCCAGCGATATAAGCCGTTTTCCCGGGAAAAATCTAGTTTTCCAGATATTGATGAAAATAAATTTGATTTTTGTAGAATATCGAAAATAATAAGTTTCTGGGATTTGGGACCAAGAAAATATAAGAAAGAAGTCTGAGTTGTTTAGAACCGATTTCTTTAAACAAACCCACAATTTAATGATAATAAGAAAGTAATCATGCAAAATATTGAATTAATTAAGTAGGTAAACGTTGGAATTACTTCTGGGGTAGCAGTAAAAAAATTTATATCGAAAACAAAAAGTTTTTGGATCTGGAACCGAGATTAAATGAGAAAATTAGTTGAGTTGTCTTGGGCCGGTTTTTTTTCTAATAGAAAATTTGAAATTTGTACTTTTTAAAAAAAAAAAAATCGAATTTGAGCGATCAAATTGAACATTTGAAATCTGACGCACAAATTCGAATTTTGAACAACTTGTTAAGTAAATATATTAAAAAATAAAGGTACTTTACTCATGACAAATTTTTAAAATTCAATAAATGCATAGAAACTCAAATTTAATCTCGGAAATTGTTTTTGTTCGAAAAAAGGACACACAGTAGGAGCAAGCGCCTTTAGGAACTATAGGTTCAAACTAGTGCCGAATTCGGATTTCTCACCTTCGGAAACCCAACTACTTTAATTTTTAATTTAATATCTTCAACCGTTTTAAAAATATTGAAATTTTTCGAAAAATAAGTTTCATTTTCAACATCTAATTTTTTTTTGTTTCTTTCTTCTTATTTTGATAACTAGTATTCCCTGTTATAAACACTCTGACACCCTGTGTATAAAAAACTAATATTTTATATTACTTCTGTAGAGGTGAGTGGAAAAAGCGGCAAAGAACATTATGTAAATAAAGATGTGCATGTTTAAAATTAAAATATGAATGGGTTCATATTTTCAATAAAGGATATTCAAATAAAAAAAAAAAATCTCATTACCATGTCTGTAGTATTTGTAATCAACAGCTTCTGTTATATAGGTCTCAATGATCACATGATCTGAAGAACGAGGCATACCGTATCAAATTAACAAATATCATTTAAACAATTCACTGTAACAACGAGCATTAAAAACTCAACACAATATGTCCATCTACATTCCACATCGCAATTTCTAAAGGAAAATCATAGTTACTAAAAATAATCACATCACAATTGGTAAAACATAAATAGAGATAGCAATAACAATGTCCATAAAAGAATTAGTGAAGAATGAACAATTATAAAGGTAGAGAAAAAAACTAACGCAGCATAAAAGTAGTCACAAATTGAAGGTTAAATTGAGCCAAATAAGTCGTATAAACGAAATAGGACTTTTTGGATGGATTGCAAATTTGTTTAAATATATATTTTCTCAAGGTCATCAATAGCTTATATCCAAATCCAAGTTTAAAAACAAAAACAGATACCAAATATAGTTTAATAGGTTACAAACAAAATGATTTACTGTAAAAGATTTATGACAAAAAGAGAAATGAAAAACTTTTTGAAAAAAAGGTTTTAAACAAAAAATTATATCAAAAATAAAAAATGTTCATTGGCAAAATTAGGAAAATAAACAAAAATAGGTTATCGTTTTATAAAGGTAACTTAATTTTAAGGTAACAGCAATTTCAACTGACTGCAAATAAGGTAAAATTGGATTTAATTGTTTTTAAAATTGGTAAAATAAGATAATATAAAAGAATAATTTTATAACTTTTACAAAAAAAAAAAAATGGTAGGTACAAGGTTAATATTTCTATTTTAATCGTTAACAATTCTATTTTTACTGGTCTTATATTACTTTGCTTTGTAAGTTTCATCGCACACCTATTACCCCAATTTTGAACCACTTCCCGTCATTCAATCTTCTCCAAATTTTGCACATAGAAACAACTAAGGTGAAGAATACAGAAACCAAAATAATAATAATAAAAAAACAAAATGGCGTCAGATTTATTTGCTTTTTAAGTTTCATCGCACACCT
>KZ651052.1:1318535-1353030 GCA_001010745.2 Gerris buenoi | reverse complement strand
GGTGGAGAGCGGCCATGTCTCACAAAAAATGGTGGACAATGTGATTTTCATGATCCTGAGTACAGAATTAGTTAGTAGACCAAAAATCAAGTCGATGTTATTTTCACACTTGATAGGTTAGTTATTCAAATATTACTAAAAATAAACGTTGTCGCTTGTCAAGGGACGAACTAACATCTACTTGATTTTTGGTCTACTAACTAATTTTGTACTCAGGATCACGAAAATCACATTGTCCACCATTTTTGGTGAGACATGGCCGCTCTCCGCCGGTTTGTTTTTTTCAAACGCCTATTGCCAAGCTATGTCCCGCAGACGAACTTAGCCAACCACATATTCTTAAAAGGCGCTAAAAGATTGACTTGTATGCAAAATTCTAGCTTGATGTTAGTCAGACACTTTTTTGCACGCTATCTCCTGGACTATTTTAGTAGTAATAAAATCATTAAAAAGACAAATAAATAAATAAAATATTATAGAAGAATCATGATGCCTAGTTGACACCAAGTCACTGACCTAGTAAGTAGTTGGAGCTTAGCACTCTCAAATACTTAATAAAAAGCAGTGTAACGAGAAAAAACCGCGACATCAAGTAATAATAAGCGAAACCAATGCGCTACAGGAAGTTTTAAAAAGGATATTTATAATATTTAAATTCAAGTTCAATGCCAAGGACGCATTTATTCAACAAAACCAGAATGATTACAAAGTATGTTGTTTCAAAATTTGCTGACGCCACAATTATATAAAAAAAAGAAGGATTAACAAACTCTGAAGGATTAACAAACTGCTCAAACCGGGTGTAACTACTTGCGTACTCTGAGAAGACCTGCTCGACTCGTCTTGTAAAACATTTATAAACTCCATTCAGAAAAAATTGTTAATGAAGGTTATTAGAGCTGAGAAAGTTCGCCTTTCAACCACTTTCGATAACAAGTCTTTAAAGCGATCTAAAAGAAAATAATCAATAATTTACGTTAATTATTGAACTTCATTTTGCGTATTATCAATTTATCAACTTTCTATTAAAATTAAACAAAAAAAACTATTATACACTCAAACTAAGCATAGTTAAAATTTTAAAATAAAAAGCTTTAATTTTGCAATAATATAATAAATGAATAAATTGAATAACTGTTTAGAAATTCTTTTGTAAATCTATTATACTTCTATAACCAAACTAAATACCATTGCATTAACAAGTATAATAACAATGCGATATCTCTTGCAAAACAACTTCTGCAATACATGAGTAAGCACGAGGTTTTGAAAGACATTAGATAAAAACAGCTATTAAAATAATAATTTTAGACTGATAGTTGAAAAGGTAATTAAGTTAGTATAGCGCCTTCTAAATATTACAGATAAGAACTCTCAAGGCTTACTGAAAAAAACTAAGTTTATGTTGTAAAATCATAAGCAAATCCTAATATGAATATTAGAAAAGACATAAATTGGAAGTACATACGTGCTTCTAGAACACACCAAAGGGTCTGTAGGCGCAATTTGACAAATAGGGAGATATCGTTAACAATCGTAATCGCTCCAGCCATATCAAGATGGCGGCCATTCAAGTTTGTTTCAGATAATAATGGCGTGAAAAAAACGACTGCAAATGCATTTGTCTTTGTCTAAATGCAGTGAAACTAATGTACAGGTCGAAATAATGCTCTCACAAATTCAACACCAAGTTTCTGAGGGATGATTTTTGTGACTTCGTGATCATTTTTCTATATTTGGTTTATTGAGCTGAGCGAAGCGAAGCTCTTATACTACACTTTGCATTTTTTCGGATGCATACTCCTCCTGAACGGCTGAACCGATCCGAACAAAATTTGGCACGGCCATAGTAACCAACCACAGGAAGGTATAAATCTGAAATGGTCCAAATCGGTACACAGGGGTACGAGGTACAGGGTACAAAAGTTTTCTCCTGAACGGCTGAACCGATCCGCACAAAATTCGGCACGGTCATAGTGACCAACCACAGGAAGGTATAAATCTGAAATGGTCCAAATCGGTACACATGGGTACGAGGTACAAGGTACAAAAGTTTTCTCCTGAACGGCAAAACCGATCCGCACAAAATCCGGCACGGTCATATAGTAACCAAACACAGGAAGGCATAAATCCGAAATGGTCCAAATTGGTACACGGGGGTACGGGGTACAGGGTACAAAAGTTTTCTCCTGAACGTCTGAACCGATCCACTAAAATAGTGTATGCTCTTCAACACGCATGTCATTGGAAAGCTCTTTAAGAGTACAGTTATTGTTGTTATGTTAACGTTTGCCATATTTTCATTTATGAGGGGTCATTCTATTGGTAAAATAGAAAAAAATGAAAAAAAATAAATAAATATGCGTAAAATTCACGCTCAGCTCAACATTGCAAGCATTGCACACCTAGTTACTTATAGTTATAACACATACAGAGATCAGGTTGTGTTATAGACAGAAAAACAAGCGCAGGATGTATAAGGGTCCTCGTTTTTTAACTCCAGATTCTAAAAACACAACTAAGGTTACACCTACACTGAATTGGTATTTCTCCCAATCCGATGTCGGGCGACCATCGAATATCAAAAGGAAAACAAACAACAAAAACCGCATTGTTATAATCTAGGCACCCATTACGGACGACATTGGACTATATCGTTCTATATCGGGATCAGTAGAAATACGGATCAAATCTAGGTGTTGCATAGGCTACTGAACACCTATACAATAGTAATGCGTATAGAACGTTTTTTAAGAAGTCTGGGACCGTTTTTTAAAAAATATGACTTCACTTAAAAGATATGATTCCAAAGAAAAAGAGGCTTCAAGAAAAAAGAGACAAGTCGACAAGACAAGTCTCGAGTTGCAAAGACGGTGAAGGGTGATGGTAACACTTAAAAACAATTCCTCTGAAGGCAAGAAGGGAATTGTCTTTCAAAGATAAAACATGGGGGAAAGGGGAAGGTGTAACTTAATAGCTGTAGGAGGAAAATATAAGAAGCCTCTGTCTCTAAATGCGGAGCCGCCAGTCAATAGCAATTATCTGCTGGGGAAAAGAAGAACCGACCACACAAGTCGAGAAACCATTGAAGAGAGGCTCAGAAATAGGAGATATGTTTTTTTTATTGTAAGAATATCTCCTCATATTGGTTCATTTTTACACCTGAACAGCATTCAAAGTGAACATTTCAGAGCAAATTGTTAAAAATAACCTATTTACTTTCTCATATAAAGAGAGATCAGATTGAGATGGCGCGAAAATTCTATTTTGAGATTTTGATGGATTCACATGTTTTGAGATCCCCTGAGTCTAGAAAGGGGGCTTTTAAAAAATGTATATCTGTCGTCTGTGCAGACGCGTGCAGCCTAAAATACTTAGGAATTATCCATTTTTCAAGCCAATATGTTAGATGCTTAGCTGACAGTCTGTCTGTGTTAAAAGCCTAGAAACTGTAGGAGTTTTTAAGCTAGAGAGTTGAAACTTGGCGACAAAAAAACAGTCCTTACGTGAAGTCGTGAATTTGTTCTCTTTATAAGGCAAAAATGTCTACTTCGTCCATAATTTCGTTTTGATATCTGCCCCAATCCCTCTCCAAGTGTCCAGGAAACTGAAGCAATATTCTAGGCCACCTGCTATTTCCTCCATTGAAAGAAGGTCGATGCTAAAGATAAATCCTCTGATTGCACAAATGTTGAGTTTTGTACATAATATTTTATAATTCTCTCTGTGATCTATCTCTATGATCTATCATTTTTTTTATCTAACAAAACTATCTAATTGTTCAAAGCAGCATCCCCTATCCTGGTTTTACTAACAACCTGCATTCCATTATTCTAAATACAATGCGCCTGAGAAAAGAATGGTAAAAAAGAAAATAATAATATTTTAAAATAAAGCAGCTGAAACTTTTGCCCGTAGTTAGTTTTACAGATTAATTGTCTTAAGCATTATGCAAGTATTAAGACTTTAAGAAATCTATGTCAACAATATTCAAAGATGTTATATAAACTAGATAGAGGGAAGTGGCAAAAAAGTGACCCCATGGAGATTTGTAAAATGTCACCTCCATGGGACAAATTACCTTCCTCTTGGTTATAGGTTACCCAAGAAACGTGTGGCAGGTTACCATAACCTGATTCAAAATTAACCAGAGGTAACCTTAAAACTATCAAAGAAGGTAATTTGTCCCAGTCAAAGGTCACGGAGCATGCGCAGTATGCTTTTTTTCTCCAATTTCTCTTACTTTACCAATACCTCCATGGGGTCACTTTTTTGCCTCAAACCCCTTCTTAACGTTCTATCACTATTATATAACATCTTTGACAATATTATAACCTAATTTTGTGTCTGTAAGTGTATTATGCCATTTTAAAATATATTGGACACACTGTCTGTTGTCCACGTATGGACGGATAACGTTGTCCAACGAATTCGTCCTGGGCACTGATGGAAAAATGAACATGTCTACCAAATTTCATTAAAATCGGTCGACATTTCCTCAAGTTATCGTCACACGATTCATGATTCGCGGACACACAGACAGACAGACACGGAACTAAAAATGTTCCCAGATGTCTGAAACGGATTTCTGTCTTGGAATTTTTAAAATCGGAGACATAAACCTTTTCGTTCTTAAAAGTGAACACAATGCTTCCGTTACCTTTCGGTAAGCTCGGAAGCAAAATATTTTTTTTTAATTTACCGTATATAAATTAAATCATTTTTTTACTTTTATTTTTTTCTTTAATTTACATTAGTAAAATAAATAGCAAATTTAGAAATAAACGTTTTTAATAGCAAGGTGTAACAGAATTCAAAACTGGTGTTCATGACTATATAATCAGAAAAACTAATAACACCTTTCATTTCAGTTCATAAAAATAGATTTATTGAAAAAATGTAGGTCGAAATAGTTATCGAACTTAATAGTAGTTAATAATGCAAAAAATTCAAGGCTTCATACGTGTGACAATTTAAACTAGAGACAATTTCACGCCAATAGTAAAGCTAAAGTTTTTATAATCTGTAAAAAGAAGATAGGCAAGTTGAGTGGTTAATGCACCCACCTAATAAACATGATAAATATGCTTAAAATCCTAGAGAATAAGCGACATATCGCAGTCACACTCACAAATTCATTTCTCGATTTCGTCTCAGGGTATGATTTTTCTGAACATGTATGCCAAATTTCGTCAAATTCGGCCTGGTAGTTAAGACATTCTTTAAGAACCACTTTTTTAGACTCAAAACGAGTAAATCCATCAAACTCGAATTTTCGCGCCATCACAATACTTTCTCTTTATATGAAAAAGATAAAAAACAGTCACAGACAACTCAGACAAACTTACTCAAATACGAATTCACAAATCTTGGCCCAGTGTTTTCCAGTCATGAGTTTTACATTTAGACTTAATTTATTACTGAAAATTTTAACAAAATATATCATAAAAATAACTTCTTCTAGGCAGGGAATCGAACACGGTCTCTCTCCACTTGCGTTAAAAGCTATTTTCTCAGGAACTAGATTATTTCCGGGAAAACAGCTTATATCGTTAGATTCTTATTTAAATAGACCATTTTAGAATTTTTTAATTAAAATCGTTGAAACCGAGAAATTTTTTCACGTTTTTTCAAAGTTTTTGTGGGTGTAGCACCCTCAAATTTAGAGGTAAGTTAATTTCTATATTTCGTCTCGGGGTATGATTTTTCTGAACATGCATGCCAAATTTCGTTAAAATAGACCCAGTAGACAAGGCAGTAGTTAGACAGTTTAGGCGCCATCAGGCGTCTGCACAGACAGACATTTTAAAAACCACTTTTTGGATTTCAAAACATAAAAATCCATCAAAATCGAATTTTCACGCCATCACAATACTTTCTCTTTACATAAGAACGTAAAAATAGTTCTCATTATTCAATTTATTTCCTAAGTGTAAGGGCATAAAGAGAAGAATATACATTTTTATAATGCCCTAACCATATTTTCTAAAGGTTTTTTTTAAACATTTGAAAACTGGTTTCAAGTGTAAAATCATTTTTAAGGTTTTATATACATTTTTTATACATGCTTTATGTAATAGAAGTAATACTACGGAACAAGAATTTTCTTTATTCTGCTAGCTTACATAATTAAATTTGCTAAAATTTAAAATAAATTTTCAATTACGGAAATTCACAAGTTATATTATAAGGACAGTGACTGAAGCTTCAACATATTATTCTTCAATGTAATTTGACTGATATGGTTAATTTAAAGTCAACGTCATGGGCCGTCGACCTTATCTTCAGAAAATAATTTCGACATGCCGTTTCGGACCGGTGCCTGTCCGTTCCTGTGTCGTTTACTGTATACGTGGGGGAAACCGTTGATCAAAGTAAATAGGAAGATTGCTTCCCGCACACGTTTTGAATTTGATTTTCAATAAATTGATAACATTCATATCGAGATTCCTCCTCGAGTCCTCATATTCCTGAGAGTTCGATATTCGCATCTTCATCTTTCCTGCATATTTATTTAATTAGCTTGGTTCCAATTCTCTTCTAAAAAATCCAAAATAATGCAACCATAGCTAAATTTCCTTCAACAAATTCCGGCATTATGCAAAAAATTTAAATCATTAACAAGCAACATGAAGAATATTTCAACAACGTATGGACACTACATTTATGAGACTGCCGGTAAATGACGAGACATTGGCACTCCATAACTTTTAAATCGGCCTAAAATTATCCTAACCACAGATGCCGGATGTTATACATTTTTTGTTTTCGAATTAATGTTATTTTTATATACTATAGTTGCTTTAAAAACACCGGACCCCGGCACCCTATAGTAAACCGAGATTACTTTTTACTCAAAAAAATATTTAGTAAGTATATATACAAAGATAATGTTTTGCGATATTGCATTTTTGATATTGTTAGTCCAAAAAGTGTTTTTCTTTAATGTTATTAATAAAATGTTTTCCGTCAGTAGGCTCAGTGGCGGTGATAAGGGCCCCGCAGACCCCACGGCGCGGGGGCCACGGGCATCTGGGGGCCCCAGATGCCCGTATCTATCTCCCATCCAAGGAGATAGAGGGGCCCTCGCTAAAAGTGTGCGGGGGCCCCTAAAGCCACTGAGTAGGCTGTGCTAATGCTAACGCATTGAGGCTAAACTTCTAGACCGATTTAGATTAAATTTGATGCACTTTTTCAGTAAAAGAAAACTCCTGAGCGAAAAAAGAATTATTGCTCAAAATTTGGGGATGTTAGCCAAAAAAAGACTGCTTATTAATTTTTTTTATAATAACAACGGTTCTAAAGATTTAGATTAAAAAAATCTATTTAATATTCCATTTAAATTTAACCATACAAGCCATTTTCCCGGGAAAAATCAAGTTTCCGAGATATTAACGAAAATTATGTCTGACTAAACTTAAAATCTAAAACGAATTTTGCATTTCGTATTCAATTTTTACCTTCATTTTTATATTGACACATAATGACACATTTTTAAATAAGTCATAAATTAATATTTAATATATTTAAATTTAGTATTACTAAATTTATAAAAGAAATTGTTGCTTGTTGCCTTGTTGCAGGAGTTAAGGCCGGGCCACACCTGTCCGCACCGTGTCCGCACCGTGCCCGCGCCGTGTAATGGCCGTGTGTTGGACAACACTCGGTAAGGAATAAACCTAAAGGCCGGGCCACACCTTTCCGCACCGTATGACGGCCGTGTGTTGGACAACTANTGTTGGACAACACTCGGTAAGGAATAAACCTAAGGAAATGTTAGGCATGGTCCACACCTCTCCGCACCGACATTTTATTTGTTTTGTTTACTTTTTGACATTTCCTTAGTTGTCCAACACACGGCCGTCATACGGTGCGGGCACGGGGCGGACAGGTGTGGCCCGGCCTTTAGTCGGACCGATTTTTTAAAAAAAAAAAAATGATATTAATATTCCTAGTGAAACACGAGTTTTTAATTAATTAGAATCAACAGACTTTTTTTAAACTTAAGAATGTTACCTAGGTTCAAATCGTAATCAAGAGTAAAGTATAAAAAATAAATATTAAAATAAACAAAGTGATTAAATTTGTTGAGTGAGTTGTGTTTCACATGAGTGAATTGTAAAGAGAACCGAGTTCTCACTGAGATAATAAAACCAGTCTCACTTCCTTTTCCTCGCCTTTCGCTTTTTAATCACTCCACTTTTGGTTTCCAAGACAAAGAAAATTGTATTAAGAAAGGTAGCAACTGTTTTATGCTTTTACAACCCATTATTGTCAAATTTATTTAAGTTTTCCCTGTTTTATTAAAGGTAGCTGAAGTATAAATTTAGCACAATATAAAGAGCGCAGACGTTTGAAACTAATCAGGGGCTATCTGCGGGCTAATTATGGACTACCATCCAAAATATCAATAAAATTAAACGAGTAATTTTTAAGATATTATGTTAGTAAGCAAAAATTGAGCGTCAGGCCGAAAGAAAGACACGGAACAAAAAATGTTTCCTGATATTGATATCAGAAACGGATTACTGTCTTGGGATTTTTGAAATCAGGTACATAAAACATTTTTCGGTCTTCAGAACGATCGCATAGCTATCGTTTTTCGTTACCTTCGGTAAGCTAGGAAGAAAAATCATATCCCGAGGTTAAATAGATAAATGAATCTTAGCTACAAATGTGGGAATCTCCAAACTCGTAAAAATAAAAATTTGTAAAAAAAAAAAAAAAACCATCAATCACTAAATAAAGCATTTATTTAGTGATTGTTATAAGTTTATTACTAAATAAACATTTAAGCTTACGATCTTTGTGCAATTTATAACAAAATTAACATATTTTTATCATTAAGTAACTCTGTAAAGAAGCCAAATAACACAACACACCAGGTGTACACATAATAAAAACCACTGTGTCTAAATGTAGTAAAGTAATCTCTAACTGTTCCATACCGTAAAAAATTTAACAATTAAATTCTTAAATTGGCGATAAATTACCAGAACGCTATGAAAGTTCTCAGTTCTCTACATTCCCAACAGAAGGCACGTGGTTCGAACTTAACAGTTGTAACACACTTTGCGCGATAAAACTATCTTTTTTATTTTACTACCAATAGCAATGAAATATTGAGGTAGTATTAGGTAAAAGGACTAGGTTTCTACTGCTGTCTAACATTAGTAAAATATTCTTTACCTGCACGATATAGCTAACATTGAATTATTAACTAATTTATAATTTTAATAAATTGTTTTGTTTTTTTCCTCAAGAATATTGCAAATCAATGTTGATAAAAATAAATTATAAGTAAATTTTAAAATTTTGGCTCTAACAATTAAAACGAAAGGCGAAAGCAAGCGGCCGGTACGTGAATGGAACGAGACCGAGATTGAAATTTGAATCGTAAGGACAGCATGCGTTGGGAAGGATACTAGGAAGCCCGGAATACCGGCACAAACTCACCCAACCTGCTGGGACTCGAGGGGAGTGAACCCGTCAGCGTCACGGGGTTATCGTACCTGCTAGTAAGGAGGGAGAGGGGTGTACCGAACCCACTCGTACCCGCACCATAGTCAGAACCTCGTAACCAAACGCTAATTGATCTTTACGACTTCTACCTCGAGGTTTTTTTAATGACAAACTTCCGCAACAAATGTGCAACTACACGAGGATAGGGGTGAAGAGGTAACCTATGATGGCATAGGGACAGGGGACAGGTGATCTCAACCATGACAATGCAAACTCTTAATAAAACTACAAAAGTCATACAATACAAGCTAGATAGAAACTAAATTTCGTAGAAAACATTTCTGCTTAGGTTAGACGTTCCAGTCACTTAAATAAAACTACTCAAGATTTCTGATAAAAGCTGGATTCTGGATGTCATGTCCCTAGCGTATAGTCCTTAAAAGATAGGATGACCATAAATTTTGATCGGGACAGTCCCGTTATTTTAAGCTTTTGAAAGAATTCTGAAAATGTCCCCTTTTTTGGATAAATTTTCCAGAATGTCTGGGTAAAATGAAAAACTTGTTTCCAATCTTAGTAAATACATAGGTTATAAATCAACAGTTTACTGTTAGCTTCTCTTATGTGTGATATTTACTCATTTTGAAAAGGAAAAACAAAAACTATTGAATTTATTAAGGTGCAACAACCTTTTTATAGTGTAAAAAGGATTTATAAAAAAAAAAAAAACAAAGTACATCGGACAGTACGAAATACCTAGGTGGCTTGATTGAGCAAATTTACCAAATAATGCCAAATTTTAAGAGAAAATGTTATCTAAAGAATGCATATTGCTTTCTCAAATTCTTTGCAATTTCCAAAAGTTGACCAAACCTTTTCGTCTGAGGCTGTAATAGATTGACCCCCCCCCCCCCTCC
Organism: Gerris buenoi; assembly: GCA_001010745.2. NCBI lineage: Eukaryota > Metazoa > Arthropoda > Insecta > Hemiptera > Gerridae > Gerris > Gerris buenoi. The sequence goes on along the minus strand of KZ651052.1, from coordinate 1,342,651 downwards.
TTTCAATATCTCGTTTTGGACAAAACTTTGTATGGCCACCCTATTAAAAGAGTAATTCTGACCTACTCGTCTTATCGGCGTTGATATTTATAATCAATGATAATAATGTTGAGGAAAAAATGTTCAACGGTGGTGAGCTATGTTTAGTATTAGTACTGCTGATAACGATTTACACAATAATATGATGTACTAGGACGATGTCTCTTAAAGCTTTCTTAATTGAAGATTGAGGATTATGAAAGATTAAGACAGCGGTAAAGGAAAATCGTTGAACAACTAACTCATTGTGAACAACAATTATTTTCCGAGATCTTAGAAGGGAAATTGTTAGTTTATCCGGAATTTATCATTGATGTTGTACTCAACGCTGGGAGTTACAAAATTCGTAAAAAATTACTAGATCCTGAGGAGACTAAGAAGGCCACTGATGAGTATTATTAACAGGCTTCAAGATTTGGTCAAAATTATTCCGTTAGCCACCATGGAAGGAAAGTAAAAAAATAAGAGGGGGTTGAACCCTAATTGAGCTCGAAGTTTAGGGTCCTAAACTCGTAAACATGGAGCTCTCATGAATCAGCTACTAAACATCAACTTGAAACATAACTGATTTATTATAATAATTTAGTCCAGTCAAATTAGATGAAAAAAAGGGGAAACTTTGCAAAAAATCCTAAGTTTTGGAAAGTGGCTCAAAATGTTCCTATGACTTTCCTGTCTAACATACTAAAAGTCCCCGAGGGTGAGGGGGGAGCTCGCCCCCCCTCCCGGGGGGGCAATAGGTGTTTTTTTCCTTTTTACCAAATATCTTTAAAAGTATCGACATTAGGCGAATTATGGTCATGTAAAAATTTGATCTTCATTAAATTTCCAATAAGAATAGTTCTCTAATTTTTTTTCCTATCTCCAACCGTTTTTGAGTTACAAGCACTCAAAATTAATTAGGTAATAAAAAATAGTAGGATTAGGGGATTAGTTTGGACTAAAGTGGTTTAGGTTAATTTATTTTGGGGTTTTTTTACAATTGCAACAGAACTATTTTGTCTACAGGCTTCACTTTGTGCTTGAATTAAAGCTAATTAAATTTACTACAACCTAATTTCTTATGACTTTTCTTGTAGGGTAGAGTTTTTATGCCGATATTCGCCCCGAAACGAGAGCAATACTTTTTTTGGCAGATTTTCCATTTTTTGGAAAATCTGCCAATTTTCGAAGAGTTATATCTCGGTAACTATTAGACGTACAGAGTTGTAAGTGGATGCTTACGATCTTTGTGCAATTTATACCAAAATTAACATATTTTTATCATTAAGTAACTCTGTAAAGAAGCCAAATAACACAACACACCAGGTGTACACATAATAAAAACCACTGTGTCTAAATGTAGTAAAGTAATCTCTAACTGTTCCATACCGTAAAAAATTTAACAATTAAATTCTTAAATTGGCGATAAATTACCAGAACGCTATGAAAGTTCAGTTCTCTACATTCCCAACAGAAGGCACGTGGTTCGAACTTAACAGTTGTAACACACTTTGCGCGATAAAACTATCTTTTTTATTTTACTACCAATAGCAATGNCCTACTTTAATTTTTATTACCTAATTTTGAGCGCTTGTAACTCAAAAACGGTTGGAGATAGAAAACAACTTTAGAGGACTATTTTTATTGGAAATTTATTGAAGAACAAATTTTTACATAACCATAATTCACCTAATGTCGATACTTTTAAAGATATTTGGTAAAAAGGAAAAAAAAGCACCTGTTGCCCCAACCCCCCCTGGGGGGGCGAGCTCCCCCCTCACCCTCGGGGACTTTTAGTATGTTAGACTGGAAAGTCATACGAACACTTTAAGCCACTTTCCAAAACTTTGGGATTTTTTGCAAAGTTATTTTCTAATTTGACTGGACTAATTAGAAAGTGATAGTAAACACTGACTGGTTTATGGACTTCTGATCACCTTTAAACATTTAATGTAATGAAACATTTTAAAAAGGTGCTTTTTCTCAGAAGAACATCAAAATGTGACGGCCACTGGACATCTCATGACCTTACTTGTCACAGACAATGTTTGTTATTGGAATGAAGTTCCTTATGGCGTGATACAATTAGTGGAGCATGGGAGTGAAGGGGGGAAAAAACAAACACCACAAAATCTCCGTCACAAAACCAAGCGTCACGAAAACTACCGATGACGATAACTTGAGTAAAATATGACGGAGTTAGTTGTAATTTGGTACACATGTTCATATTATGTTTCATGTCCGTTGGACAACGTTATCCACCCAAGTGTTCGCACGCAATGCTCGTTTAAACGTAGACTTCAAAAGTCAAATTGAAATTTTATGACAGGAAAAAATAAAGTATTAACATATAATAAAGTATTGACCCTGTAATAAAGTATTAACATGTAATTTAGGACAGTTATAGGTTGGTTGGGGGGGGGGGGGCAAAATTTCACTAACAATGTTGCTCTTAAAAATGCAATGTTGGCGGTACTCAAAGAAAAAGCCCAATACTCAAAGAGTGTAATATATGTTTGTAATCTACTCTTCGGTATCTTCTATTTCATACCCCTCTGGAAAATTTAAAAAATTTGACTTCAGTCCATTTTTGTGCATGCGCATATTAAATGTTAACCTTCTCTATATTTTTCCTATGCCTGGTGTGTGGGTCAAAAAGTAACACCAGTATTTAAAATTCCAACTCTCTAGTATGAACCAAAGGTGGATGATACAAACCAAAGTATGACGGACGGAAAAAAGACCAACATTTTTTCAGAAATTAAATTATTAGATACAGGATTTTTCATCTTAAAAAATATTAGCAATAATTTTCAAATAAGGAACAATGTGATTAATAATTAATTATTAAAGCCAAGACCTAGGAGGTTAGTTAGTAATAAATTACATCCAACCTTGAAAAAGTATTGCGACAAGTCTTGCTTAGAAAAAAATTAAGTGCATTTGCTTTCGAGCTTACAGAAGATAACAGAATCTATGTAATTGATCTGAAGAAAGAAACATTTTTAGTTTATAAATTTAAAAATTCCAAGACAAAAATCTTTTTTCAGCCATCAGGGAACATTTATAGTCCTGTGTCTGTTAATTTTTNTAAGTTCATTTGCTTTCGAGCTTACAGAAGATAACAGAATCTATGTAATTGATCTGAAGAAAGAAACATTTTTAGTTTATAAATTTAAAAATTCCAAGACAAAAATCTTTTTTCAGCCATCAGGGAACATTTATAGTCCTGTGTCTGTTAATTTTTGTGAATTAACATATCATAAAAAACTACTTCATCCGATTTTAATGAAATTTAGACAGTACGTCATAATAAGCCCATGTTAGTCCTAATAAGTTTCAACCTTTTACACTCATTAGTTTCTCTTCCACATGCACACAAACACATTTTTTTACACCTATATCTTATAAGTAATAATCTGATTTTTAATGTAATTTTTGGATGGTTTGTTGAAAGTAGCCAGTAGATAGCCACATATCAATTCAACAGCCTATGCACATTAAACATTGCTAAATAAATAATTTATTTTATGTAATAAAATAAAACAAATTTGAATAAAAGGGGTTCAATTATTTAAATAAAACATTAAATAATACAGTAATGAATTGTAAAAAGATATGAGGTTGCTGTATGAACTACACCTAAGAAAGTACTTATCTGATTTTTTAGAAATTTTGGTAGTTTATAGAATTTAGAGCCCAAAGATGGTCCCATAATAACTTTAAAGTAACTAATTTATAACGATTCATTTGAGATAGAGTTAAATCTCATTGATAAAAGAAAAAAAATCACCTTCGAATATAGATATAATAGATATCTAATCAATATTTAAGTATAATAATAATAACATTTAACTAGAAATAGTGGATCCATCCATGTAGGTACATATGAAGCCCAAAGGCTTAGAGTCTAGAGAGTATTGTTCCACAATTGTTTCTAGATCAGAAGCCTTGACATCTTTGGGCAACCATTTTTGCTTCTATACTATCTGCAGAAGTTTTAAACTAGCCATACAGGATTTATGTAAAAGATTTTCTAAAAGACATTATTCAAAAGTTCCCACTCTCTACTTGTGTTCTATATCTAATTTTGAAGTAAAAACTTTTAAAAAGAAGAAAACATATTAGTAGAGTTGAGTTATACTTTATTGAAAAGAGCGAAGGGAGCTTCTTACATTCAACAAACTATGCATATTGTCTGTCAGTAACGTTTTACGTGTCCGACGATAACTTGAGTAAAAGTTTAACCGATTTAGTTAAAATTTAGTATACATGTTCCTTTTACTAATACTCAGGCTAAGTTCGTTGGACAGTGTGATCCGTCCAAGAGTTTGCGCGCAAGGCTCGCGTAAACGAGAGGTTCAAAAATTAAATTGGAATTTCAGGACGGGAAAAGATTCTATCATTATCTATTCGATGAGGCGAACTTTTTTTTCAAATAACGTTTTTTTAGTAAAACCAACAGAGACACCGCTATGAATTAATAAAGATCGCTAAAACTATTAAAGCGGACCTAAATGTCTATAATAGAGAAAGCAACCTTTTTACCCATATATTACTTTCTAATGTAACGATTTTAATAAAAATGCATATATTTACACCATCTAATGCACAATTGAAACAGGCATGCAAAATTTCAATTTGATACATGCAGTAGTTTTTTTGTAGCAAAGTGATACATTTTATAATAATTGAAAAGGGGATGTGTGGTTAGAGGAATAGTAAGAATGCAGGGTGGTTCCCTTACTACTAGCCACTGTACTACTACTAAACCCATTGTCTATCAACTCATCATGATTCATGACTATCTGATTTCTTAAATATTCAATACATATTATTACTATACGCTCGCTTCAATGATAGAGCCACGCGATGCCTAGTTATTCTACATCTTAACGAAATAATTATAAGTACATATTTAGGTAAAAGATTAGGGATGCAGTCAAATAGGATATTTAATCTTAATTAGTACTAAATATTTCATAAAATAACAAGTCGAATACATAAAATAGTCTAGTTTGCACGGGTCGAGTATTTTAGCATTAGTAGCCACGGTCGAGTAATTTAGTCAGTGTCGAGTATATATTTAGTAAGTAACAAAGTGTTCATACGATTCGAGTACTAAATTACTAAACCACTCTACTAAAATACTCGATCCGTGCAAACTAGGCTTAAGGGAAACTGTCACTTTATAAATATTAGTGTGGGCTGAACTGAAAGGGATGATGCAGTCGAGAATTGCTTAGCAGCACAACTTTGCTTTATGCACTTCAGAAATTATATTCCTTTATAAAGTTGTTAAATTGATTTAAACATTTTTTAAATTGAATTAAACATTTGTTAAATTAATTTAAACATTTGTTAAATTGATTTAAACATTTGATAAATTGGCTAATTCATATCGTGCTAGAGAAATTTTCTAAAGGGTGGTTAGAGGTGATTAGCAGTGGTTTGCCTCAACTCAGGCTTCTGTCCTTACAAATAGGAATATCGATGATAACCATATATTAATAGGTATACAACATATCAATCACTAGTGATACAGACATAAATAACTATAAACAAAACGTTTACAAGAACGCGTAAGGATAGACTTATTAGAGATGAATACTCCCCCACACTGATGAATAATCGCCTACCACAGTTTTAAACAAGTGTGAATTCTTAACACTATTATATAAAAATTCAAATATAAAATTAATACTAATAGATAATTAATACAATAACATAACTTACTTAAGAAATCTAAAGGACTGGTGTCTAGAGAAGAACATCCACCGGTGTAGTTCGTTGGCATCTCGTAAGAACTTGTTTACACTGACAATTCAACCGATTTAATTAAGAACAAATTTAAGACAAAATTACAACAGAATTGGTCGTTATTTTAAGGACACTTAACACAGAGCGAAATCATTGTTACTTTAACAACGCAAAAGAAAAAAGAAAAACAAAGAATAATATTCATGAGTATATACGCGGAACACAGAGGTAGTACGTAGAACGATTCAAAACAAAGTTATAGACCAACAACACTTCTCACGCTTTCACATTAAGATCCCTTGTTTTCTTGTCGGCAGTTACCAACAAATAATATTTCCGATAAGTTAAAAGTAATAATCGAAAAAAAAACACGTGCTTTAACAAATTAAACGAGTGATTTCTAACTGAGGAGCGGAGGACGGGAAGAGGATAATGACACTATCCCAATCATACTTGATAAACAATTTAAACAACACAACACAAAAATGTAATCAGCAGTGTTGCAAACGGTTCCATAATTTAGATGAAGGTTATACACACATGGTTCTGTTTAGAGTTCTAGGTGAATCAACACTGAAAGCTACGCACATGCGCAAATTATGTTTTGATTCTTTCCCTCAAAGTAAAAGTAGCGAGGATATTCATAGTAAATTGTTATTAAGCATTTTTTAAAACATCTTTGTGTATTTTTATAATATTTCTAATCTAGGCTTATAAGCCGAAGTTGTTTTACCTGTTTTATATACTACGCTTGAAACCTAGCAACAATGAGTAAAGCTCATCCTCCGGAGTTGAAGAAATACATGGACAAACGTGTGACGCTTAAGCTCAACGCCGGCAGAAAAGTAACCGGAATATTACGCGGTTTCGATCCCTTCATGAACCTAGTCATAGATGAAAGCTACGAAGAGAAAAAGGACGGAGAGAAAATCAACATAGGCATGGTGGTGGTTCGAGGTAACAGTGTTATATTACTTGAATCTATGGACAGACTCTAACTTCTTATTTTGTATGTGTACATTTCTTGTTGTGATGTAAGACCCTCCTCCCATGTACATATTTATTTTATTTTTAATACTTTCAAAGGCTTTGATTTATTGAAGACTTTAAAAAAGACGTTGAAATATGATGGTTAACCATCAGTACCTTCAATCTATTATATGTATCAGTTTGTCAATTCCTTTTCACATTTGTGTGTTACTTTTGTTCAATATTCTCTTTTAAAAACTCGGTAAACTCTTAATACTTCCCAATGATGTAAATTTGTTGTAGATGTCAATTATTTAGTTAGTAGAATGTTGCCCACTTAGTAGTAAAAAAAATAACCTACAATTGTCCCTTAAAGTTCTGTTGATATTACCAATAAGGGGTAAATTCAGATTGTATGTGCCACCACTTTGAGGTTAGGTGATAAAATCCCACTTATTGAATTTAAATCTGGCATATTAAATTAAATAATGGCCAATCTGCAGTTATCCAGCCATTTGAGAGAGGCAGGGCTTAGATTTCAGCTTTTTTCACTGATTTAGACTTTTGGGAGATTATATCCCCTTGTCAAAACAGTATATTCGTACATTTGAGAAATCATATAGATATGTATGAATTATTTATTTGAGAAATTATATAGGGTAAATTCAGATTGTACGTGCCATCACTTTGAGGTTAGGTGATAAAATTCTGTAGATTAAATTAAAAACCTTAATTTTGTGTACCCTTGAATTCTCAATAGCCGTTTCGGGGTGCTCCGCTTATTTTCTGGAGAAAAACACTCTCCTGTATATAAACCAGGTACAGGTCCAACTCAAAAAAAATGTCGATGGCACGTAATCCGAATTAGCCTTATAATAGATATGTATGAATGATGCATTTGAGAAATTATATAAATCGGCAAAACTGAAGAATTTGAGACGGTTTGTAGAAAAGTGGATGGGGCCTCACTCATACTTTTTTTTCCACATAGGGATGATAACTTTCCATTTTACAAATCATTTATAATCTCTTTTATGTATCAATTATACAAATATATTGTTCAACAGAGGGAAATAATCTCATAAGTACATAAATCAAGCAAAATTGTGCTGCCAAGCCATTCTTGACTATATTATCTCCTTCAGTTCAGCCTATTGATCTCTATGATTTAGGTATACATTTTAGAGATTATATCCTTTTGTTAAAATAGTACATTCGAATGAGGCCCTGTCCAATTTTCTAACCTCCCTTAAGTGGCTGGATAACTGCAGTTTTACCGTTAATCTTGCTCACCATAATTTTTACTCTCATATAAGTGGGCAACATAATCTCTCAAAAATGTTTGCGAAAATTGATTGTAATGTTATTTTACATAGAATTTATCATCTACATGTGTACAAATAAAATATTCTTAAGTTATATTGTTATTTGAAATTTACTTTCTTCCATTCCTATTATTCTAGATTCCTTACCAGGATTTAAGACTGAACCATCTTAGTAGACTTTTGGTTTTTACAGAATAAAAAATGTGCAAAATAGTTATGTATTGCTACTGGCTTATTAATGATAGCTTGCTTTTCATCCAGTTCTAATTATACCATCCTGTCCAGATGTGGTCTTAAAAGTTGGCAACCTCTGGTGTGTATTACTTATTAATAATTTCAAAAGAAATTAACTGAGGTAAATATAATATTCAGTATAGTAAATTATATTGCTCTCAAAATCGTTCAATGGTACAGTTACCACTACTTTATATTTTCACTCATAGAGGAGCTTAGCTGGTTACCGGGGCAGCAGGCAGGCCTTTCCTATTGTGACATGGCTATTGTAATAAAGCCTTTATTTTGTTATAAAGCCAATAATATATAATTCCATATTTACACAAACATGTCTATGATCATGTCATATAATAATCTTTACTTTAAAGATTATTATAAAATAGCAGCTTTAAACCTAATAAATAATATTAAAGTAAAATGCTTAGCTACACTTAAAAACCGTTTTGTATTTAATTTAAAATGCCCTAGAAATCCGAACAAATTGGGACCAGGCTTTAATACCAGGGATTAATGCTTTAAAGTCTATTAACATTTAATAAAATTATTCCTGGAATAGTTTATAGATATATTTCTATGTTCCAGTTAGAGGATTACCCGGTATTTCTGTTAAAAATAAAGATATTTAGAATAATTATGAATAAGTTAGATCATTGATAAATCAGTTCCATGGATATGTAGGGCGGCAGATATAAGGTAGTGGATTACTGAAAATACATTATATACTACTAAGAATTGGCGAGTCCAGGGAAATTTCACCAGCCATCAGTGTTTAAGGCTCTACCGCCCTTTGAGGTTTGGAAAAACAGTAAAATTAATTATACTGATTCTAAGCAAGATATCAAAAATCTAAGTAAAGGCTTCATTCCCAATTTTAATTCTGCTCAATTTGAGACCTATTTCAACTTCCTATGATAATTAGGACAGGCTCCATTTCAATACAACGATAAAACTCATATTAAAATGGCGCTTGTACTATTTATCATAGGAAGTTGAAATAGGGCTCAAATTGTGCAGAATTAAAATTGGGAATGAAGCCTGTTCTTAGATTTTTGTATCTTGCTTAGAACCTGTAAAATTTTAATTTTACTTTTTTTCCTAACCTCAAAGGGCGGTAGAGCCTTAATGTCTCAACTTTTTGGCCCCAAAAGTTGTTTGGAATATCAGGGTTTGGATTTCCAGGGTTCTACTTGCTAATAATATTAAATTAAAGTGAACTATCAATAATATTTTCTATTTTTCTTTCTTTTTTAATTTAAAAAACTAAATTTCAATGTCTTAAAATATTTTATATACTTTAAAGGAATACTCCGCTTTTTTATTTAATTCCATTATATCTTATAGATACCGATTAATTTTCCCCCTGTTATTTTAAAATTTATGTTTAATCTATAATACATTTTTAAACATTGACAAAATCTTAGTGTGTAGGCTTCTGCGGGTTGACTTGTAATCAATATCATGGTTTTTCTGGTAAAATCCACATCTGGAAGGGGTTGAAGTCCGATGTTTTGGCTTTCACTACAGGGAGCATCTTCATATACCAGGGGTGTGGTATCATGAGTCGAAGCAAACACAAGAGATTCTATGTTTGCTTCGACTTTTACAGTATATCTTTAGTTTGCATTGACTCAACATCATGATGCACCACACCCCACCAGAAAACCAAGTTATTAATCGACAAAATCTGTCTTTTAAATCAAATTATAATCATTGTTAACAATGGGAGACAGACAGAGAAAAATAGACTCCAGCGCCGGGACTCGAACCAGGGCCTTCCGCATTTCCGGTGCAAATGCTCTTAACCAACTAAGGAGAATGATGAAGGGGTTGAAGTCCGATGTGTTGGCTTTCACTACTGGGAGCATCTTCATATACCAGGGGTGTGGTATCATGATGTTGAGTCGAAGCAAACCCAAGAGATACTATGTTTGCTTCGACTTTTACAGTATATCTTTAGTTTGCATTGACTCAACATCATGGTGCACCACACCCCACCAGAAAACCAAGTTATTAATCGACAAAATCTGTCTTTTAAATTTATTTCATATTTTAATTTTATTACTTGGAAAAACTGATAGTCACAGCAATTATTACATTCTAGTAACAAATTTACTCTCAAATCCAAACAAATACTAATTATTAGAAATATGTATTTCAAATGAAATTTTCCTTTACAACAGAGACCAAACTGCAATGTGATTGTGGCCCTTTACACACGAGGTAACAAGGAAGTTTGCCCTACTACCTAAGAAGCTTCACAGTTGTAAAATCCTAGGCATATTCCTCACTAGGAGACTCAATCTTATATCACATCTTAACTTGCTACTGAAAACAACAAAACTTTTAAATGTTTATTTTCATATATAAGGGGAAAGAAAAATTCTATGTTTTCTTAATCCTTTATTTTACATTTTCTGCCAGCAGATTAAAATTAATTACCAGCATCGATTTTAATAAATAAATTACAAGGTATTTATAACCGATTTCTATTAATAAACTTTGAAGACAAAACAAGATATTCTACACTCTTAAAGATATATTTACATTTCATTATTCAGTTTATAATGGTGTTAGAAAATACTGTTAGAGCTTTGAAGCACAGTGCGACTTCTTCAAATCAGACTTAATAACAGAATAGTTTATATTTATATACATTTCTCTTGTAGAAGAGACAAAAAATATTATATATTTATTAGAAATATTAATTAATTTTTATTCATATAATCCAACTCGTATAATTGTTTGTTGTCAGCAAATAATTTTGCTTGTATGTTGGTTACACATATTATTTATGATGCTCCTGAATTTCCACTAGTAGCTTTTATGATATAATAATTCTTTTTACACGATCCAAATGTACTTGGTCCAAGTAACTTTGATCAAATCCACTTAGTCCAAGTGTTTGTGGAGCTTTGAAGCATGTTTTTCCCTCTAGAACTTTCCAGTTAAATTTTACTTAAAAAACCGTGTTGATTTATATCTATTCTTTGTAAACAAAACCTGGCATGTCCTCGCATCTTGGTCATTTTTTGACGGCTCAAAGTTACATTTTGTCAGGTGGACAAAACCACTCCATTTTTGTTTTCATCAAAGTCTACTTTGATAAAAAAAAAAANAGTTTTTATTACCCTAAACGGATCCACACTACAATTGATAGTATACAAAGGTTACACTTTGGAATTAATTGAAATAATAATAAAATTGGGCCCGTCCAAGTTGACTTTGATACTCTGTTTACATGATCAAATTTGTATCATTTAAACAATATTAAGCAACACTGCGAGTAAAAAAAATGGTTATATTGTAAGGAAGTTTCAAGAATTTGGAGGTATCTCGAAATCCTCTTATGAATATATGGTGAAAGTTCTTATGTTATTATAATAATATATGTTAAACTATTAAAAAAGGTGATAAATTTATGAAAAATATTTTTTCCTAGAATTAATGTGTTTTAGAAGAAAGAAGGAACAAAGAAAATTGGTCCCTGTCCGGGCGTCAATTTTGTTTGTTCCTTCTTTCTTCTAAAACATTTTAATTCTAGAAAAACTTATTTTCCATAAAATAAAACACATTTTTAATAGTTCAACATATATTATATAATAACAAGAGCTTTCACCATACATTCAAATTCTCGTATACTTCCTATAGTATAACCTTTTTTTACTCGCAGTTTTGCTCATACATTTTAGAGATTATATCCTTTTGTTAAAATAGTACATTCGAATGAGGCCCTGTCCAATTTTCTAACCTCCCTTAAGTGGCTGGATAACTGCAGTTTTACCGTTAATCTTGCTCACCATAATTTTTACTCTCATATAAGTGGGCAACATAATCTCTCAAAAATGTTTGCGAAAATTGATTGTAATGTTATTTTACATAGAATTTATCATCTACATGTGTACAAATAAAATATTCTTAAGTTATATTGTTATTTGAAATTTACTTTCTTCCATTCCTATTATTCTAGATTCCTTACCAGGATTTAAGACTGAACCATCTTAGTAGACTTTTGGTTTTTACAGAATAAAAAATGTGCAAAATAGTTATGTATTGCTACTGGCTTATTAATGATAGCTTGCTTTTCATCCAGTTCTAATTATACCATCCTGTCCAGATGTGGTCTTAAAAGTTGGCAACCTCTGGTGTGTATTACTTATTAATAATTTCAAAAGAAATTAACTGAGGTAAATATAATATTCAGTATAGTAAATTATATTGCTCTCAAAATCGTTCAATGGTACAGTTACCACTACTTTATATTTTCACTCATAGAGGAGCTTAGCTGGTTACCGGGGCAGCAGGCAGGCCTTTCCTATTGTGACATGGCTATTGTAATAAANAATATCAATATTAATTACAATATATTATGATATAAATACACTAAAAATATATTAATTGTTTGAATAAAATTATAATCAAATATATTACTTAGAGAAATTATTCACCAAGATTTATATGAGGTGTTCCAAATACGAAGGGTGAACTCAACATCCATATTATCAGGTTTTTTTGTTGAGTACGCCCATTGCTTTGAAACATTAATTTACGTTTTTCTCTAAATCACCAAATATTGAGTTCGCCCTTATTATTCGGAATGCCTCACATGTTAGTTAAGCAAAACTTGTCAGGGTGTAATTAAATAAAAAAAAATGTACCTATATGTATCAAAAAATTTGTAACAGCCGTTATGCCATCTTTGTATGGACCCAGTGTTTTGGCTTTACTAATAGCTTGTAGCTGACCAGGGTGTTGCAAATAAACACAAATTAATGATGAAATAATTGTTGCAATTAAACTCTGAACTTTCTAAATAAAAAGTTAAAAGGGGGGATGAGGGCTGGGGGATTTCGGACATTATAAACCTTTAACTTATACCTTTATGAACATTAAGGGTTTCTGGTTAGAGTAATGTTTTATATCCTTTACTCTTTTTTTACGTTTCTCATGTTCATGTAATATTAATAATCCAGGCTTTCTGGTAAAGTCTGCCGAAAGAATTTGTAGTCTGATACTTTCCTTTCACTACAGGAAGCATTTTTAAAAGAAAGAGATCTTTAACACGGTGGTTGTAACTTAAACAATTTAGAAGATACTTCATTAGCGAAAGTGAAACCAAGGGTTTTTCTTTACTATACTCTCTGGAAATTGAATTCAGTTGGAATTTGGACTTTTAAGGAGAGTAAACCTCTTGGATAGACTAATTATAGCATTGATTTAGCAAATTAGGGTAAATCAGTTACCATCATATTATATGCTTGTCAGTTGACATCCCTGATGAAGTTGTAGGAATCAAAGTATAATTCTTAACTCTTTCTAAGACTATACTACAAATCTTGAGTGATATTCATATTACTTTGATATAAAGATCTTTTTATAATTATACATATAACAGACTTTCACCAGGAAGTTAGCGATTTTTATATTTGTTTGAATGTATAATTAAATAGAAACGAATGCTGCGTTTTCAATCCCAGTTAATTTACTACTAATGTTTTCAATCTTATTTTTGTCAGCTTCCTCTGCCAATTTTAGCCTTTTCCTGTCTCCTCTATGTTGTCCATACATCCATCTATGAAAAAATAAATGTTTTATATAAATCATTAACATACAGTATCGATACATTATTCTGATAAAAATAAATAAAACTAGTTTATGAATAAAAATTCCCATTGGTTCAACTTATACAATATTAAATTTGTGCAGATGGTTGAAATTAATATGTGGGCTACTTTCAACAAACCATCACAATTTAGTACCAGATTAGTGCTTTTAAAAATAATATACTTGTTCACACGCAAAAGGAAGTCATGGCGCAGAATGAAATTATTATGGGAACAATGGTCATATTATGACCTACCGACGAGTAATTTTTCCAAGCTTTTCTTTGGTAAGCTCAGAAACAATACTTGAGGGATGTGGGACCACTGGAAATCTAATCCATAGTAAATAAAACAATTTTTAATAATAACTAAAATAAATGAAGTAAATAGATTTAGAAAATTTTGTCCGAGTTTGTAATTTCTTTTTCTTTCTTCCTTTCTTTTTTTTTTTTTTTTTTTACTTTGTAATGTATTAATAAAGCCCCATAATTTAAAAAGTTTTTATATAATTATTTATTTACTTACAAGAATATCAGAACTGCTGGAAAAGTAAGTCCACCACCCAGTAAAAAGAATGTTCCTGGCATTGTGTCCATAGTTGATGCATAGACAGCACTGTACATAGGGCCATAGATTACTGGAACCACCGACTCAGCTAAGCCAATCATGGAATTGATTTTGCCTGCAATAAACATAAACTACATGTTAGTAAAATATAAAATTTAATTTAATTTAGTGTTGGAATTAGTTCATAATTCCATTTTATTATGTTACTTATAAATTTTGCTTGTTATATTTTAAAAATTAACTTGATGAAATATTTAGTGCATAGGCTTCTGTGAGTTGTCTCGTAATGAATAAATTGGTTTTTCAGAGAAATACGCCTTATAAGGGGTGTGTTTAAGGGACCTGGCTAGCCAGTAGGAGAGAGTGATTGACATTCAATCGCTCAAGTTAAGCCACATCAAATGTAGTCAGTAATTGGATGNAGTCTGACATATTGTTTGTTACAAACAATTTGTAACCACAATACGAGTTCGAATCTCCTTTGTATGCACAATAATAATTGGTATTATTTTTAATCTGACGGTTTTATCCATAAAATATTAAATGTTTAGTTGATCTAAATCTTAGCTAT
The DNA here is from genome assembly GCA_001010745.2 of Gerris buenoi. Lineage (NCBI taxonomy): Eukaryota > Metazoa > Arthropoda > Insecta > Hemiptera > Gerridae > Gerris > Gerris buenoi. The sequence continues at coordinate 1,327,604 of KZ651052.1, read as the reverse complement.
GTTGGAAGAAACACATTTAAATTCCTTTTTTATGTATAAACACAATTAAAATGAATTACAGTCGAACCTCCATACAACGAACTCGATGTGGTTCAAGAAAAAAATTTGTTGTATAGAAGTTTCGTTATATAGAATTTCTTTTACTATAGAATCACTTAGTATAGAGAATCCATGGGACATAAAAAAAATTTGTTGTATAGAAGTTTCGTTATATAGAATTTCTTTTACTATAGAATCACTTAGTATAGAGAATCCATGGGACATAAAAAAAATTGTTACACAGAGATTTTTGCTTCATTATAAGGAGGTCCGACTAAATTATTATGGTAAACAATAATCTCAGTTCTGTGCCCTCTTATTTTTAGCCGTCTGATTGAGTTGCTTGACACTCAGCGTCTTAGTTAGACACTAATGTTGCGACTAACATCGCGACATTAGTGACATCGTGTGAACGAGGCTAAAGGAAGATCATCCATCCTGTATGTAAAAATGATTATATCCCTTTTTCTAATCAATCGTTAAGACAAAACTATATTTATAATTCTATGTGCAGAAAGGCTGATATTCCTTTGTTTGACAGGCCTTTAGCCTGTGTTTAAACATTCATTTCAGAGGTTTTTTTTAGCTAAAATATGGCTAAAAACTATCACTGATAGTAAGGTTCCTAAACAAATAAAAACAAATATTATATTAATTGTAGAACAATCAAATTAATACATATATAGAGACTATGGAAAGTTACTTCCAAAGTCCATTACCAAGTAATACTTGGTGTGAAATCATAATAAAACAACAGTATTAATATGTTTATGCTTACTAACCGACTAGATTGGTAATCATGCTATACGTTGAGAAGATACTGAAGCTGACTTCATCCCAGTTGAACCTGAATCTTGTAAACAGGTACATCACAGTCATCTCACCTGAAATCAGATATAAAGTAATCAACGTTAGTGCTTCTTACAAAAAAAGTAATAGTTTAATTTTATTGTATATAAGATTAATTTAAGGTAAATGCAAGAAAAGAGCTGATAAAAGATTGTTCAAGGAGTAGCAATAAAAAACACCAACACAGTAAATACTTTAATCTTGACATTGTAATTACTTGAAATTATAATTATAATATACACAATGTGTGTTAGTGAGAGACACCAGGGGATGTACCAGCGCGACTCATAGGAACTGTTCCAACATCCAACAATAAGTCAATAAGATGTTAGCTCGGCATTACGCCATGTCGTATCTCGGGCTATTCTTCTCTCTTATTATTTATGTCTTGTTGTTTGTTTGAGTTAACCTCATGATACACCACACCCGAAGATGCAGCCAGTAGTAGAAGCGAAACGTTGGAGTACATACCCTTCAAGATGATTTCACCGGAAAAACCAAGTTATTGAATAATAAAAGATGTGGAAGTATTAATAATTATAAAAATAAATCGACTTATACAATTAATTAATGTGTTAGTTTTAAATAATGTTATCAAGCCACTAAATTTATAATTATTATTATTTAAAAAAAACTACCTAATTCATCAGTTGGTACCAGCTTTGATACTATAGACCTCATAGCTATAAACGATGTTCCATTCATTATTTCTGCTAGGGGAGCTGAAACAAATATTAATCTATTGAGTAAGAGATACTATATACTATAATGTCGTATAGTAAAACATCAGATTGGAATAATATACCAGGGGAGGGCTTAAGGAATTAATTATGGCCTCCAGATCAATCTCATTAACGACTAATAAAATTACAGACAAATTTTCATGAATCAGTAACTCCATGCAATTATGAATTCAAATTTAACTATGTAAACGCCTTTTAATTTAAATTTTTCTATGTATAAAAATATCATTAATTTTATTAAAACATTTTTTAAAAAATTTAAAATGATCTTTGCAGAAAAAAAGAAAGCAGAAGTTAGTATTAGAAGTATAAAATACTAAAAAGCATTTAAAGTTAATTTTATTGTTTTTTTTTCTTTTTTTTTTTTTTTNTTTCTTACCCACAAGTCGATTAGCAAGACGGAGAAAACTTAAAGATTTATTGTTTTTACGTTTAAGTGGTCTCGTAATACAGAACCATACTGAGAAGTAGAACCTATACCCTCAGCAACTTACCTACCAGATAATCTCGCCAGCATATCTTCTCTATTCCTCCAGGGGCGAATAGGTATAATTTATCCGGGTGCCTTACTGTGTCTAAAGGGTAGGAGGCACTCTAATCAGTAGGAAATTTCTATCGATAACCATGGTCTCCCAAATCAAAGTATCCACGAGAAGGTTAAACAATTATACAAGCTATCATCATTATAAACTTACGTCTTATATCCCAGTATAAACAACCATTTTTATGTTTTTTTTTTTTTTTGTTTTTTTAAGGTTGACATAGTAAAAGAATTTAAAATGTTTAAAAATAAATTTCTGGTGGTAAGTATTTTAAAAGAAATTTAGCAAAATTTACTGAATGCAGTTTATAGAAAAAAGTAATATTATTAGTAATATACCTCCTGGTTTTGAAGTCAACCTCATAGTTGGCAATCACTAGAGAGCAATAGGTTATTTAAGGCCATTTGGAGAAGCCAAATTTAATTTAGTTCTCGTGATTTAATAGTTATTTATGCACCTAGGGAATAATGAAAGGTATTATTTCCCATAATCCAGTATTTGAGGCAAAGCCAAAGGAATCAAGGCAACTAAATCCCGAGGCGAAGCCGAGGGTATTAGGCATCTTAATTCCCGAGGTGAAGCCAATTAGCTCCCGAGGCGTACCCGAGGGAGATAATTATAACAAGAGAATAATATAATGCATTATTCTCGAGGTACATACAACATTTTATCTCCAGAAAAAAATGCTGAATAAGATTTATTCAACGAAAAAAACATTGTATTTCTTTATTAAACGAATTTAATACAGAAAAAAAAAAATTGTTTAAATGATTTAAAGGTGTGTTTAAGGGACCTGGCTAGCCAGTAGGAGAGAGTGATTGACATTCAATCGCTCAAGTTAAGCCACATCAAATGTAGTCAGTAATTGGATGGGTGATCACGATCACGTCTCTGGGTTCAATATCTGGACTGGGCCCTCTCAATTTTTTCCCACCATTGTTTTAACACAGAGTAGCGCTACCAGGGTTAGGATCAGAAACCATGATCGCCATTCTCGGATAATTTAAATATCCAAATTAGAGATATGGTCAATGACCAAAGACTTCACCACAACCCAGGTAGTTTATTGGGCCCACCTAAGTTGTCTGTGTCTTTGGGTGTAAAGACATGTTTCCCCCTGGAAATATGCCTTAACATCATCTGAAAAACCCCCTGGAAAAAAAGGTGTATAGTCTGATGTTTTGCTTCCATTACTGGAAGCATTTTCAATTGCATCATCCCATCAAAGACTTAACTCCTCTGAAGGAAATCAAGGTGCAATCTATTTTCCATTAAACCAGTATAAATGGGCTATTCTTCTCTCTTATTATTTATGTCTTGTTGTTTGTTTGAGTTAACCTCATGATACACCACACCCGAAGATGCAGCCAGTAGTAGAAGCGAAACGTTGGAGTACATACCCTTCAAGATGATTTCACCGGAAACACCAAGTTATTGAATAATAAAAGATGTGGAAGTATTAATAATTATAAAAATAAATCGACTTATACAATTAATTAATGTGTTAGTTTTAAATAATGTTATCAAGCCACTAAATTTATAATTATTATTATTTAAAAAAAACTACCTAATTCATCAGTTGGTACCAGCTTTGATACTATAGACCTCATAGCTATAAACGATGTTCCATTCATTATTTCTGCTAGGGGAGCTGAAACAAATATTAATCTATTGAGTAAGAGATACTATATACTATAATGTCGTATAGTAAAACATCAGATTGGAATAATATACCAGGGGAGGGCTTAAGGAATTAATTATGGCCTCCAGATCAATCTCATTAACGACTTATAAAATTACAGACAAATTTTCATGAATCAGTAACTCCATGCAATTATGAATTCAAATTTAACTATGTAAACGCCTTTTAATTTAAATTTTTCTATGTATAAAAATATCATTAATTTTATTAAAACATTTTTTAAAAAATTTAAAATGATCTTTGCAGAAAAAAAGAAAGCAGAAGTTAGTATTAGAAGTATAAAATACTNACAGCATCGTCTACTTTCAAAATATGGCTAAAAACTATCACTGATAGTAAGGTTCCTAAACAAATATTATATTAATTGTAGAACAATCAAATTAATACATATATAGAGACTATGGAAAGTACTTCCACAGTCCATTACCAAGTAATGCTTGGTGTGAAATCATAATAAAACAACAGTATTAATATGTTTATGCTTACTAACCGACTAGATTGGTAATCATGCTATACGTTGAAAAGATACTGAAGCTGACTTCATCCCAGTTGAACCTGAATCTTGTAAACAGGTACATCACAGTCATCTCACCTGAAATCAGATATAAAGTAATCAACGTTAGTGCTTCTTACAAAAAAAGTAATAGTTTAATTTTATTGTATATAGATTAATTTAAGGTAAATGCAAGAAAAGAGCTGATAAAAGATTGTTCAAGGAGTAGCAATAAAAAACACCAACACAGTACATACAATACAGTAAATACTTTAATCTTGACATTGTAATTACTTGAAATTAAAATTATAATATACACAATGTGTGATATACCAGCGCGACTCATAAGAACTGTTCCAACATCCGACAATAAGTCAATAAGATGTTAGCTCGGCATTACGCCATGTCGTATCTCTCTATGGCGTAATCTTATTGACTTATTGTCCGATGTTGGAACAGTTCTAAGAGAGGTGATATTTTCAAAATGTTTGAGAGGTGATATTTTCCACCTCTCTTAATTTGTGAAAATATCACCTTTTTATGCATCTCTTATGTGAAATTTGATTTTAACACTTTTTCGTAAAATAATGTAAACCTACATTGTAGTTCGTTGACAAAACTATGAACACAAGTATTTTTATAATTTAAAAAAATGAAATAGTAACTTAACAATAGTAAATATAATATAATAAAAGGTGTGCTCCTAATCATTGTAGAATAGATCAGTAAACAAAACAGCCATTATACACTATTACTTAAAATCTATAATATCTATGTCATTTAATCAATAGTTATGAAAAACAATAAAAACATGTTTTCTTAGGCTAGGCGCACAGTGGAGACAAAACAGTCAGCAGACTGTCTATGGGCTGTCTCCAGACTGTTTTGTCTCCAGTGTGTGCCTAGTCTTAGGGTGGTCATGCTGGTTCTTTGAACACTGATATTATTAGCAGGTACTAAAGGATTTCATGTGTTAGGCGGGACCTATTTTTGTTCTTAATGAAATACATTCAACTAAAAGTTGATTCACTTCTGTAGGTTCAAGCAAATATGATCAGGATTAGTTTTGAACAATTTATTTTTTGTCATTTCTTAATTATTTAAGAATTAATAACACACACACACACTTAATTTATTTTTTAGCAACGTAAGATAATGGGGGAAATATCGCGAGTTTTACGTTCGGACGAGGGCCACACAATATTGTACTGAGGGCCGCATAGTGAGTACCCCTGATCTAAGGGGTACCACATTTGTCAATTTTGGCATTTGTAATGAAAGCGGAATGGAAGGCAGAGTAAATATGTTTGGCTATTTTATTTTTAATCACTCCAAAACATTTATTTAAATTAAATAATTGAAAAAAAAAAATATATATATAACAGTTAAAAACTTTATGTTCAATTTTAAAGAGCGGGTAAATCTTCTACACAGGTGACGTCATCGATGTATAATAATACGGGTGACGTCATGATTTTCAAGTCACGCCCAATTGAAGTATTCATTACTTAGCAATTTTTGTAATAATCCTACAATGATTCATANAAAACTTTATGTTCAATTTTAAAGAGCGGGTAAATCTTCTACACAGGTGACGTCATCGATATATAATAATACGGGTGACGTCATGATTTTCAAGTCACGCCCAATTGAAGTATTCATTACTTAGCAATTTTTGTAATAATCCTACAATGATTCATAATTAACGGAAATGACAAAAAGTTAATTTTACTTAAACAACACCAATTTGCTTGTAACAACAAAACAGAATAACGTGATGTAATAATACTTTTTTCTACAATTTGCACTATGCGAAATAGAAAACAATCATTAATCGACATAATATAGCCATTTGAATAATAATTATATAATATTTTCGAGGTTAAAGAAAACAAAAGGTCCCATATACAGTTCGGTTTTAGAAGTTATTAATTAAATATTTAAATAAATAGGGCTGATAGATCCTATCCTAGCAATAAATTAATATATTTTATTCTTTATGGAATTGTAGAGAGTGGAAAACTATGTATAATAACATTGTTTGCGAAGGTCGTGACGCACGGGTTTCGTTCAACTTAACTCCCCTTTTGCATTCGCAACTCGCATTCCCGCCACTTATCCTTCGCATAGTGTGTTGGCAACACTGATGAGAAAGGCCTTGGGGACATTTTACATACTTTTGACTACAGAGGCTACATTGTAGGCTGACGGTTATTGTTATTTCTTATTATTACGCTATGTAGGCGTGTCTTGTTTTGTTTATTATTTAGCATATTAGTTTTTATCAAATAAGTTCTTTGTTTAAATTCTTATTTTAATTATTTAACCCGAATCTCATTTCGTTTAGTTGTGCCTGTGATATTCTTGTGTAAGTTTCGTGCTTTTCAGTATTATTTTGTGCACAGGACCACTCAGGTTATTCAGGTGGACTTTACCGAGGAATTTCTTCATTTACATCGAGTAAAATGGGGAAGAAAAGATCTTTGGCCGGCAACGTAGGTATAGGGATGTTTGTTTTAGCTTTTCTATGCACTGTAGTGGCATTCAGTTCGGCGAGTTGGTTGGTTTCGGACGAGCGTTTCACTGGTGCCAAGTTCGACAGACTCGGGCTGTGGGTCCACTGCTTCCGTTCTCTGCCCGACCCTACAGATGTGTACGAGAAGAGGTTTCACGTCGGCTGTCGTTGGGTATACGATCCCTTTACTTACGGATACGATAAAATCAGAGGTTTCCTTATGCCTCCCTTCATGATAGCTACCCAGTTCTTTTACACCCTGACACTAATGGGAGTCCTAGGTAGCTTTATCCTCGTATTACTTTTCTTCCTCTGTTTCGGTCCGGATAATAACCACTTCTTAAAACTCATCTTCACAATAGGTGTGGTGATGTTATCTGCAGGTGCGTGTAGTGTAATCGCTGTCGCTATATTCGCTATATGGGCGAACCGAAGAGACTGGATGGTCGGGCACGACAACAATTTCTTCGGTTGGTCATTTGTAATGTCTATAATCGGCTCGATTGCCTGCTTGATTACCGGAGCCCTCTTTATGGTCGAAACCACTGTTCAAAAGAAGAAGCAAGAATACCTGAAGAAGAGCTCGTCTATGGAACTTTGACTAATAACTAAATATGATATATAATTACTTACAGAGTAATTACACTAGTAAGTAATTGCAGGTATAATTGTTAATGCATACTTCCACACTAGTAAGTATGTATTCTATTATCAATATTTTATAGTTTTATACGTAATCTGACTTTAGCTTCAGGATTCTGTTTTGTGACAGACCTTTGTCTTTAACCTGAATCAATAGTTTCAGCCACATTGAAAATACTTATAATTATTACAGTATGCGTGTAGTACAGATTAGTCAATGAATATATGAAACAAATACAGTCATTAGCTCTGTGGAAGGGTTGGGACAGTGGCATTTTTGTTAGCCTAGTTGGGCCAACTTTTTTAAAATTGAAAATGTGCAATTCGCACTCACAACTTACAGAAAGTCACAATTCATGAAATGTCACAACTCACACCACGCGTACTGTAGTCTCTAAGGTAAATTTTCAGTTCTGTGCCCTCTTATTTTTAGCCGTCTGATTGAGTTGCTTGACACTCAGCGTCTTAGTTAGACACTAATGTTGCGACTAACATCGCGACATTAGTGACATCGTGTGAACGAGGCTAAAGGAAGATCATCCATCCTGTATGTAAAAATGATTATATCCCTTTTTCTAATCAATCGTTAAGACAAAACTATATTTATAATTCTATGTGCAGAAAGGCTGATATTCCTTTGTTTGACAGGCCTTTAGCCTGTGTTTAAACATTCATTTCAGAGGTTTTTTTTAGCTATTCCATGCAATTTCTTACTAATACTACCCCCTTATTATCTCTTTTCCCATAAGAGCATAAGTGAAATTTCATACACTTAATATTAAAATAATAATAATCAAAGTAACCAGTGAATATATAAAGAATCACTGTGTTAAAAGTTCTTGAAATGTAGAAAGGTACAAAAAAATTAAAAATATATGTATTATATCAAGTCAGTCAGAGTACTAGAAATAGGTGGGTACGATAAAGCAAATTTAAAATGACCAAATGTATGCAACAAGAAATGTAAGAGAAGTAAATAGTGCCATGGCTTCTTTGAAATTGATTTAAAAGGTAAGGTCTGTTTTAGATACATTTAGTTTATTTTTTGTGAAAGTAGGCATTATGTAAAAATATTGTATTTTATTATTCTCTTATATTATGTATATCAATAATTGTTTTAATGTGAACTTTTAGGCATCTAGACATCAGTCTATTAGAAAATATATTAGGACATTTCAAGTAATGGTACAATTATTTTTTTAACAAATATTATTTAATGCATTGAAAAGGTACAATGCTTTATTTTCATATTTTACATCTGTCTCTTACCTTCGATAACACTCTTTAATTTAATTTTATATTTATTTTTGATTTTTATGGATTTTGATTTGTAGAAGACAGAAAGTTTATATTATCAAGAATTATCAATAACATGTTTACTTATTATTTGTAATTAAAAAAAGAAAAAAAAAAAAACCAACATAAATTCTATCGGTTATATTAAACCCGCAATACAAGTGAATTTTTTCACTTTATTCTATTTGTATCCGGAATTAATCAACATGCAGGAGGAAGCTCGATTTTCACGAATTATTAAAAAAAAA
>KZ651052.1:1253489-1272845 GCA_001010745.2 Gerris buenoi | reverse complement strand
AATGGTTCGGGCGCTATGAGCCAAAGAGCGACGGACAGACGGACACATCACCCTCGGCATAAGGGTTTTGAGAAGTATCTACAAAACCCTAAAAATATATAATATATGAGAAAATAAACGTAGTCAAACCAATTAGACTGGGAACTCATTGAACAATGACCGACCATTGATGCATTCATTTAATTACCAGTGTCTTCTTAATACTGCAGTAGCACCAGTAAATATTTAATAACTATTGTTCTAGGACAATTAATAAAATCATAAATACACGATTTAAAGAGCATTAGTGTGAGGTTTATGCACCCCAATCAACAATTGTGGAAAATGTTTACCTCTATTTAAACTAGAACCGATAGAGGTGCGACAAAAAGTCTAAGGACCAAAGTTGTAGATCTTTTAAAATCAGTTACGCTGATGCGATCTGCTTGTTTTATACGACTTACCGCGTAGCCGCAATAAGCCTCCGAAAAAACTTTATAGTGACGTCAAAATATATATTTTTTTTTTAATTTTGGATTTTTCCTGTGGGTTTGGGCGACCAAACTAAAAAAAAAGAAAAAAAAGTGAGTCTCTAGGCTCTAGATGGCCTAGAATCTAGAAGTACCCAAACATATTAATGAGCGAGTCAGTGGGTTTTTCAATTCTGGCCAATATACAGACAAAACTATAATTTTATATATACATATCTCAAATAGAAACGTCTATTAGGCTCTGCTNTGTTTGAGCTACCTTGTAGTAATCTGAACCACAATAGTTTCTCCGTTGCTTAAAAAGATAAGGAAATTTATAGAGCTATGAATTAAAAACAGCAGGGTAAATATATTATTTGAAACAGGTGTTTTTCCATTTAATTTCTTTTTGTTTTTTTATAAAGCCAAGGTTATATTCAGGTATTTACATGAAACAACTAATACTGCACGAGCGTAGACCGAGAACATAGGAATAATTCCAGCAAATAATTACATCCTGCACAATTCTTCCTATTCTTCCTCAATGTACAATAGAGTATATTAAACTGTGTAATAGGTAGTACCAGAGAGTGGTTTGTTTCTTTAAATGTAGGTATATACTCTTTAANAGGATTTTCCCGGGAAAACGGCTTATATCGTTAGATTTGTATTTAAATAGACTACATTTTAGAATTTTTTAATCAAAATCGTCGGAACCGTTTTCGAGAAATAATTTTTTGTCATGATTTTTAAGGAGTTTTTTGGGGTAGCGCCCCCGAATTTGGAGCTAAAATGTATTTCTTGATTTCACCTCAGGGTGTGATTATTCTGAACATGTCAGTCAAATTTCGTCATAATCAGGCCTGTGGTTTAGGCTCCACGCGTCTGCACAGACTACAGTCGACAGACAGACATTTCTTAAAATAACTTTTTTGGATGCAGGGGACCTCAAAACGTGAAAATTCATAAAAATAAAATTTTCGCGACATCACAATACTTTCTCTGTATATGAGAAAGTAAAAAGAAGCACAGAATGAATATGAAGATAAAACAAATGTAAATATTGTATTAAACTTACTAACTTTCTAATTTTCTCATATAAGTCCCTGATCCTAGAAAACACGAATATATTTTTATTTTATTTATGCAGACGGATCGTGTCGATCTGCTAGCTGTGACAGTGAACCCACCTTAAACAATAAACAAGGTTACTATAGAACCTTCCAAGTGAAATGTATTCAACTGGTAGTTGTTACCTTTTTGTTTTCGATTTTCAACGAACTCAGATATATTTTCATCAATATCACAACACTTTCTCTTTATATGAGAAAGTAAAAAAGATCGAGATATTTAGTAATGTTTGAGCTAACTTGTATAGTAATCTGAACCACAATAGTTTCTCCGTTGCTTAAAAANATAAAGTCTAAGAGAGAAAACTCATTGTTATGTTAGAAAGCGGCCTTGCAAGCTCGCTCCTTTACTTAAAACATTGTAGCCTTAAACATCCGCTTCTAAAGTAACTCATTGTGTAAACAGTAACAAAGTATCACTTTCACACAATTTTGTCAAATACATTCTCAATAAATTAAACTAATATCTGTGGTCTAAAGTGAGAAGATCAGTTCTGAATCCAGCCCAATTGATCATTACTTTTTTTTAGATACCCGGCAACTATAAAATTTACTATGGGGAATAAACATCTCTTCGTCTTCGTATAAATGAGTGAGAGAAAATATTTTTTATTTCAAAGAAAAATATCAATTTAATCACCTACTATTCAATAATTCAAATTAAACATACTAATCATAATTTTGGAATCATTATTAATTGTTTGAAGGGAGAGGCGGGCTTTCATATAAATCTTATCAAACAAGTAAGGCGCTCACTTTTTCGGTTTCTGTAGGATTGTTTTCTTTATAACTAAAATTATGAAAATGTTGTAACACTATTTACATATTCTTTTCCTTCTCTTCAAGACCTTCAAAATGATACATAACATGTCATGGTGACAAAAAACTTTTTTTTAGTTACCTGCCATATTGGCCGCCATCTTGAAAATATTAAGTGCGAAAACTCCAAAAATGCAAATCCGAAATGCATCTGTGTGCCGAATTTCATGTTCCTAGCTATAGTTTATGAATTGAAACAAACTTAACGGGCAGACAAACTAACTTTTTGTACTTCGTACAGAAACCTAAAAGTGCAGACTTGGCCAAAAAGTTGATATCACTTACTTGATCACTTGCCTATCACTACTTTNTAAAGTCTAAGAGAGAAAACTCATTGTTATGTTAGAAAGCGGCCTTGCAAGCTCGCTCCTTTACTTAAAACATTGTAGCCTTAAACATCCGCTTCTAAAGTAACTCATTGTGTAAACAGTAACAAAGTATCACTTTCACACAATTTTGTCAAATGCATTCTCATTAAACTAAACCAATATCTGTGGTCTAAAGTGGGAACATCAGTTCTGAATTCAGGCCTATTGATACCCCGTACCCCTGTGTACCAAAATTGAAATTTTGAATATTCATGTAGACAGTGATTTTCCCCTTGCTTTGAAGGGAAAAATTTTCGTCACAATTACGTTGGGTACCTGGCAACCATAACATTTACTAGGGGTTCGTTAGGTACGGCAACCAATAAATTTACTAGGGGTTCGTTAGGTATACCTGAAAACCATTAAATTTACTAGGGGTTCGTTAGGTACCTGGCAACCATTAAATTTACTATGGGGAATAAACATTTCTTCGTATGAATGTGTGAGAGAAAATATTTTTATTTTAAAGAAAAAGATCTATTTAATGACCAATTATTCAATAATTCGAATTAAACAAACAAATCATTATTTGGGAATAATTATTAATTGTTTCAAGAGATAGGGGGGAGAGGGGGTTTATATAGTTTTTATCAAAAAAGTGATACCACAACTTTTAAAGCACTTATCAGCATAAAACATCAGTATCATCTGTGATCACATAAGAGTTACGTGGGTAATGGAAAGGTGTGAACTCAGAAGAAAAGGAAAAAGTTCCGGACCCTCACCCAAAAAAGTCATCTTATCAAAGTAGTGATGTCGATATCTACATTGCGGTTAAGTTTGTTTTATGCCTGATTCAGAAAGTGGCCAATTGTTAAGCGATAAAAAGGAAAGATCATTCTTGCTCATGAAAATAGGAGTAAATGAGGTTATACTAAAAACAAGTAAGGCAAGCTTTACATAAGTACGTTAGGCGATAATCGGCAGTTTATGTACGACTAAGTTAAAATGATTAGCGTAAAATTTGAATAGTTGCATATTCTTTTTCTACACTTCAAGATTAGATCTTTAAATTAATGTATAAAGTTTCCTGGTGACAAAAACGTTTCTTTAGTCGTCCGCCATATTTTCCGTAATCTCGAAAATATTAAGTGTGAAAACTCCAAAAAGTGTACAGTTGTCTCAAATGCCGAGATGCACCTGTGTACCGAATTTCATGTTCCTAGTTATAAGTTATAGTTTATGAATTGAAACAAGCCAACGGACAGACAGAGCCGTTATATAAGGTTTCTTTTCATACTTCGTACAAAAAAACCTAAAAGAGCAGATTTGGCCAAAAAGTTAAGATCACTAATTTGATAGGCTGATTATGTTGGGAGAGGGTCTGGAACTTGGCCCTTTTCACGGTTAGGTGTTTTTGTGGGTACAATATTGATGTAATACTATAATACTATATGGGTATTATATCTATATCGATGTAAATATTTGTAATTATTTTCATTCCATCTTTTTTTTTAAGAGTTTCGAGGTCATCATAAAAAAATCCCTTATGCTTTTGGTAGTTTGTCCGTCCATCTGTTGCATCTTGGAGTATATCTCCCGACCTACTGTAGCTAGAGTTTTTAAATTTGGTATGCAAGTTTAACTTTTTTCCCAAAAACAGGAAAAATAGTACGAGCTTAAACAGTCAAAATTTCTTCGATCAGCGAGCAAATATTTTTTGTAATTTTTGAGTGGGGTATCTTTTCAAAGGTATAGAAATGCAGATCACAAATATACATCGCGTTTCCAAAATGGCGTCCATTTTACCCTTTACTTTAGATTAACTTTTACATAAAATTCTATCTTGATATTGGTCAAACAGTTTTTTGCACGCTATCTCCTGGACTATAAATGAAAATCTAAAGTGATTGTTAGTTACACACATACTTGCGAGATTGTAAGTCTTTAGTTACATCATGATGAGCCAGATATTTTCGTTCTTTCTAAGTTCATTAGCCTATGACAGATGAGTTTCGTACTTTAGGTTCATCGTCCTGTTCCAGATGACAGATAAACTTATGGAAAGTAAAAGTGGTCTAATAAAAAGACAACTCGGTTCGTTCACTAACGGATCAATTCAGGGTATTTAGCGGTGTTGTTTATTGTTTTAAGTTGTTAGGGGATTGTTAACGCTTGATATCAAAGTAAAACAATGCTCGGCTTATCGGTCAAAAAAAACCTCGGATATAAAGTACAATGAGAGTCTATAATAAATTTCTTACTACTAGGAAATCGTATTTGTAATTAACATTGATTAAATAACTTCGATACGATAACAATTTTAAACAAATAATTTGAAATATCTTAGTTAATTTTCTTTGTCATTTAAATTAAATTAATTAGCTTTTATATCTCGTATTACGGTTTAACAAGTAATTACGACGTATATAATATAATTGCGTCAATTTATTATAGTTGTAGATAGCAATATTAATTATTGTTCTAGATTATACGGATAATTAGCAGAGTATAATGTTGTGTCAAGGGAGACAAGTTAATTACTTATATGTATGAATTATAGGTTAATATACCTGATCTAAGTATTTAAATGTATGATTTAATTTAAAAAAACTAATTTGTAAGATAGAAATAGGGTAGTTAACTCAAATAGTAGATAAATTTATCAAGTGTTTGCAAAAGTGAGTATATACAAGAGATACACTGAAAAATAACAGAACCGTATGAATATCCTGTATACGATTTCTTACTTTTTGGATAGAAGACTATACATAATTAAGTTAAACGTACAAACGTTTGATAAGCCCTGTTTACAGCCACGAAAAGTTAAGTGTAAAAAGGAGTACACACAATTTGTTTCGTATATACTATATACTCGTATCAAACACAAAGATATTACCCCTAGATGTCTGCACAAACGAGAGAAGACAAAAGCTGGCCATTCACGGACGCTCTTTCAATCCGAAAATCGTGGCATGTGCAAACGTGAGAGGAAAGAGGAAAGGGAAGAACGGGAAAGGAAAGTGTGGAGATAAATTTACCCCGTAAGTTTTTCCCTTGGTAAATCGTGTCATGCGGAAACGGGAGAGGATACGTGAAAGGATACCGGAGAGGAAAGAGTGGCAAGGGAAAATGAGAACAAATTTTTCGACAAAGGGATTTCTCAAGTGATTGCATGGCGCGTTATCATTTGAAAGGAAAAAACGTTGGTGTATGGAAGAAAAACTTAATTTATCGTGTCATTTGGCCTCGCGCGTTGTTCGCCTACGTGGCATGGGGTGAATCCCTTCCCGTTTTCCTCTCTTGTGTTAACGCCCACTAACGCAGATGATAATCAGATGGATATTTTTCGCGAATCGTTTGTCAAATCAATTCCTGTATTTTCATGGCGTGTGATACAGTCCATTAACTCACGAGCTTTTAGAAATGATTCGGAAAGACGCCGTGATTTTCGAAATGAATGACCGTCCGTGTATGGCCAGCTAATGAGACGCAGGCATTAAAAAACGTGGACTTAAGCGACGTTACCAGTGTTACCTTACCACTACTACAATTCTGGTAGAAAAAAAGTTAAAATTAATGAGATCAACTAATTGTTCTAATTGCAAATTTTTGAAACCGGTGAAAAATAAAAAAATCATTTTTAGAAAAATCACAATACTTCATACTTCTTATACATCTTAATAAGTTCGGAAGCAAAATTAGTACTTATGATGACGAAATGGTAATAGCGCGCAGTAAAATAAATTATTTGTCACAAGGGTATTATAATTATAAAAACATTTGTCTGAGTTGTTTCAGACCATTTTGAAGCTATGTAACCGTGGAATTAAAAAATTTCAGTCCATATTTCCATTTTAGACATCGTCTTTGCCTGCCGGTTTGTCGGACTATCGGTTTGTATGACCGACAAACAGACACGGGGCCAAAAATGTCCCTGAAGTCTGATACAGATTTCTATCTTGGAATAATTTAAAGTCGGAGTCGTAGAAAATGTTCATTCTGCAAAACGATTATTGCTTTCATTATCTTCGGTAAGCTCGGAAGCAATGGAGGGAAACAATGAAATAAACTAGTCAATTAATGTGTTGAAAAAACAACGTAAATAAAGTACGAGATGGGATGAGAGAAAGCTACGTGTCACTATTTTCTTTATCTGACTCCTTATCACATCCCATTTATTGATTAAACACCTTTGTAAAAGAAGAAGTAATATAAAAACAAACACCCCAGTATGATTAGGTATCAAATCAAAGTGGTGATTAATCTCATATAGATAGAGTTAAAATTGGCATTTTCTAGTGATTAGTTATTGTTCTAACTATCTTTATTTGTTAACGCCACCATTGGAACACAATAATATTTATTCTTATGTTTATAAATAAATTTTATCAAAAGATTATTTGTATAATCAAGTTAATTTATAATAGACGTGTATAATTTACTTTAAAAAACGCAATTTTTAGATGTCCTCTAGCATTCGAGTGAGAATAAGACCGAAGGAGTATTAAAATTACACCACCATTAATAAAACTGAGGTGTGGGCCAGATATTATAATTCAGGAGCGCACTTAATTGTTATGATTAATACTTTATTTAGCTTATACTTGGGTAAGTTAATATCTGAGAAAAATGCAAGTGTCTTTACCGAAATAACCCTATATAGTTTTCACAGTGTATACAAAGAAATAAGATACAAGAGATTGGGGAGTATCAATCATCAATAATAGTTATTTGTGCAACTAGTGCACAAAGTGGCACTTTGCTGCACTCGAGAGAAATATTTACGCACGAGCCGCAGGCGAGGGCGTAAATACTCTACAGCGTAGTACTCTCTTGAAAAACCAGATACGCTACATCGAAGCCCAGGTAATCTACAACTGATACATACGCCCAAGATTCCCAAAATCGACCTGTATACAGCTGAGTCTCAAAATAGAGGACTGAAGATGGAAATTGTATCAAGAGAAAACTTATGAAATGAAGAAGAATCCATAATTGGTGCATTTATTTTATCAATATGTATATAGAAGACTTTAATTGTATGTGCCAGTTATTTTCATTTCTATACATGATGCCCCGTAGAGGCTAGTTCAACCTTGATATATAGTGTTTAAATCATGTAGTTAGTTAAAAAATAATCATTTGTTGTCATTCGTATTATTTTTATAATTTGGATTCTTTAATCTTTGTTTAGATTTAAGTTCTTTATGTTCGTAAGTTGGGACACTGGAGGGCGGTAAAGTAGTCAGTGCAGGAATCTGCTGTTTGGCGTACTATTTTGAGTGTGATAACAACCTCTTTATCGGTCAACTGTATCGGTCGCGTGAATTCGATTTTGAAGGGTTTACACGTCCCCATGAGTCCAAAAAGAGTATAAAAATGACTGTCTGGGTCCTGCCTTTTGTGGTCTACTTCTGGAGCCTAATCTGTTCAGAAAAATCATACCCCAAGCAAAATTTGGAAATGAATTTAGCCCCAATATGGGGGAACTTTTTTCCATATAAAATTCCAAGTAAATTCCATACGAAATTCCATATAAAAATCCATATTAAAAAATCCCCCCCTCCAAAAAAATATTTCTCAAAAACCATTCCGACGATTTTGATTAAAAAATTATAAAATGTAGTCCATTTAAATACAAATCTCGGGAAAAATCTAGTTCCTGAGAAAATAACTTTTAACACGGACAGAGAGAGGTGGGTTCATTTCTCCTCCAAGGAGGAGTTATTTTTATGATAAATTTTGGTAAAATGTTCAATAATAATTAAATGTACCTATGAAAACTAATAAATGGAAAACACTGGGCTAAGTAATTATATGAACTTGTACTCGTATATGTGAAAGTTTGTCTGAGATATCTCGGACCGATTTTTCTCGGTTAGAATTGCGACGAGCACAAGGGAAAGGTTAGTGAATGTTTATATTTTTTTTCCGAAATATAGGATGGGATAATATGTGTACAAATGTGTTTAATGTTTTTCAGATCTTTTTCCCAATCACGTTTAAAACGGATAAATCAACATTTACTCAGGTTATCATACGTCTGACCTATTATACAACAGGCAAATACTATCTAATCAAGTACCCTAGTTAACTCTTACTACTTTAGTTTTTATGTATTAATAGAGTAGAGGAAAAATACATATCGACTAACTAACCTGATTTATAAAATATGTTTTATTTTGAAAAGCCGAGAAAAATGTTTTATTGCTTACGACCTTACCGAAGGAAAAAGAAGCTATGTGATCGTCCTAGAACGAATCGTTCTAGAAGAACGAATATTTATTATAGCTCCGATTTAAAAATTCCAAGACCCAGACATCCAAGATCCGTTTCAGACATTAGGGGAAGTTTTTGGTTCCGTGTCTGACAGTCACTTAATTTTTGCTAACCAACTGCTCGTCCAATTTTAACTAAATTTCGATGATACGTCAAAAGGAGCCCATTGTCGGTCCCATATAAGTTTCAACCTTCTGCTCTTATTTGTTTCTATTTAACATGCGCACAAACATACATTTATTTATACGTATATATCTTCAAAAGTACCTACTCATCTGATTTTTATGAAAAAGTAGCCCATGATTAATTTAAACCGTCTGAACTCTTTAGCACTTGCTAAATTGATAAACTGTAATTAATGTAAAAAAAAAAGTCAAAACCATTTTAACAGAATTTGAAAAGCGGAGGAAAAATGAATTAAAGTTGCTAAAAATAGATTAAAAAGCATAAAATCATTTAAGTATAAGAAATATGACGTGAAGAAGCTATACTAATTGGCAGACTATTTCTAATAACTATAAAGTTATAATATGAAGACGCAAGTTGCAAGTTGGTGGTTAAATTTGTTTTGTTCACACTAACAACTTTAATATTGTAATCAAGGACAAATTATAACATCAAGTGTTACTTTTATATTCCATATCAATATCAATATCAAAGGCCAAAGATAATTTTTCCCTAGGCCAGAGGCCAGCAAACTCTCGGAATTGATTCCTTGACCTTAAATAAATTCAGACATAGTGGGTACCTTGCTTAGAAATTTATGTTTTAAATCTCTTCTGAATTCTCGGGTTAAACTTGGAATCTAAATATTATTTTTACTTTCTCATGTAAAGAGAAAGTATTGTGATCGTTGATCGTGCGAAAATTCTATTTTGAGATTTTGATGGATTTACACCATTTGAGGTCCCCTGAGTCCAAAAAAGTTGTTTTTAAAAAATGTCTGTCTGTCGTCTGTGCAGACGCCTAGAGCCTAAACTACTGGGCTTATTTTGACGAAATTTGGCATACATGTTCAGAAAAATCATACCCTGAGAAATGAATTTTAGCTCCAAATTTGGGGGTGCTACCCCCCAAAAACTCTGAACAAACGTGACAAAAAATATATTTCTCGAAAACGGTTCCGACGAATTTGATTAAAAAATGTAGTCCATTTAAATACGAATCTAACGATATAAGCCCTTTTCCCGGGAAAAATCTAGTTTCTGAGAAAATAGCTTAAAACGCAGACAGAGAGAGCCTGGGTTCGATTTCCCGCCCAGGAGAAGTAATAATTAAATGTACTTACAAAAACTAATAAATGGAAAACATTGGGCCCAAGTAATTATGAACTCGTATATGAGAAAGTTTGTCTGAGTAGTCTCTGACCGATTTTTATTTTTAGAACAATAATGTTTGTTCAGTTGGCAAATCGCTACATTAATATTTGTGACAAGAGATATTCTAGTATAATAAAATACTACTGTTTATTTAAACAAATGTGTGCATATACATGCTGTTTTTTGAGAATCTACGAGTAAGTTCAAATATTGCAATTAGATCGTTAAGCTCTTTAGCATTTATTAAAGTTAAGTTAATAGTTCAAATTGACAAAGTACAATCGTCAAAAAGAAAAAGATCCGGGATCAAGTCTGGTTACATCGTTCGAGAATTATTTTCTTTATTTATTTTATTTTTAAGTCATAAAAGTAATATATCAATGCTAAGAATGAAAACATTTAAAATATCATTAAGGTTTCCAGCATTGTTCTTTCCATTATAATTTGTTTCGTGGTTTTCGTTTAATATACATAAAATTAATATTTAATTACAATAATTTTCTTTTAATACGTATGGAGATTTTATTTTTTTTTTTTTTTAAAAACATGAATATGCAATGAAATGGTGCTTAAAGCTCCACGGGAGGGGGTTAAAACACTTGTACGGATTTAGAATAGAAGCATTAGTGGTGTAAAAATTTGTGTTTATTTGGTCTGTGTTATTCTTATTATTACCTATTGCTTGTGCAAATATTTATTTGTTTCAACTTTGTCAATTGTCCGTAAAGCCAAATTATAATTAAGTTTAAATATTTGCTCATTTGTGCATAAAAATAAAAATACAACTGTATAATATAATATAGTCCTAATCATTTTAGGGCCATCTTAAAAAGTAGATCCCACTATTAGTGGTTTTATTTTCCAAAAAACTAAGACAAAAAAATTGGTTAACCAAAAAAGTCATACAACATTTAACAATACAATTATCTAACAGCAAATGCCCTTCTAATTTTCTCGATAACAGTTAATGATATGCGAAACATTTGCAATTTAAATAGGTCGTTCAACAACATTTAGTTTGTTTTACAGGTTTTTGGTATTTAATAAATATGTATGAGACATAAATTAAAGCAAAAAAAAAAAAAATATCCTATTAGATAATTGTATCTCTTGAGGTTCCAATAATTAAAAGTTAACTATTTTGAATCAAAGTTAACTTTTTTTAAAAAAAAATTTATTATTGGCAAAATCAGAATCTGGCAAAATCAGATTTATTTGTATAAAAATCTCGGAAACTAGATTTACTTATTAAGAAAACGGACTCATGGTTTAAATGGACTACACAAGTGATCGGAACTTTCTTCGAGAGTTTATGGAGGGTTGCACCATCAAAATCAAGAGCCAAAATTAATTTCTTGATTTTTCCTTGAGGGATTCATTTCTTAGAACATGTCTGGCAAATTTCATCAAAATCGGACCCGTAGTTTCAGCTCCTTACGGATGCACAAACAACATATATGCAAAATTCATTTGGCAACAGACATTTTGGATTTAGAGGACCTTATGTCAACGTATAAAAGTCATCTCAATTTCAAATCAAATTTTCCCAAAATACCAATACTTTTCTCCATTTATATTGCATATATGAGAATCCCATATACATCGTACATGAGAAATTAATATTATGGTTATTATTTTTTAATTAAAATGGTTCTATTCAAAATGAAAATTAATATTTTTGTCCTATTCTATTAACAAAAATGTTCTAGAAACTTTTAAACTTAAAAAAGTACTGACCTACGTAATAAGTACAGACATACATTTCTAATTAAGTACAGAAATATATAATCTGATTGGATATTTTATTAGCTTTAATTAATCTCCCATAAATTGGTTGCATTAAGTTGTTATTTTTTTTTAAGTAAAACAATAAAAAGTTTTATCACCGAAGTAAGTTCCTGTCCATAAGAAAGCCACGATTTTAACAGCAATAACTCGAAACCCATAATAATTATAGGGAACTTTGCTGTAGACAATTTAAGTGCTTTAACTTTGTGTAGAATTGATTTTTTTGGTATGAAGAATTTTTATGATTACTTTAAAAAACTAAAAAACATCTTATGACTTCAAATTAGGATCACTAAATTAAATATTAATTTATTTTATTATTTTAAATTTACTTTTAGTTGTCTATTAAATAAATCAAAGATATTGACACGTTTAGCTCTAAAATGATAATAATATTAACCCAACTAAAATAATAATAAAATATTTTTTTAAATAAATTGCTTACCATGAAGTGGTCCTATAATGACCATGATGGCTATCATGAGGCAGATGACTCGCTTCATCCGATTGTTTGCACCATGTTTAAAAGTAACACTTATAGTTTCTTTTATATGTTTGAGATCAAAAAAATCTCTGAAACAGTCACAGCACGAGGCCGGTTCCTGCTTTTCTTGTTTTTCCTTCGTTTCTACTTGCATTTTCTTGTTTTCTTTGACACCGTAATAACCGCACGCAAATGCCAAAATATATATGCTGGCAGACAGGGTGTAAACTCCGTAGAAGCCGATTATTCTGTACAAAATACCGGAAACTGCGGTACCCAATGGGAAACTTACGGAAATACACACGTTAACTATACCGACTCTGAGTGTCCGAGATTCCACACTTGTAACGTCGGCGATGTATGAGAATACGGCCATAAACATGGTCATCCAACCTCCTGTTATCGCGGGAAAAAAGCCTTCAGTTATTCCGACGACTTCCATAGGTAGTTCGTAGAAGAAGTAAGTGTTGAATACCATGCCTATGGTAGTGAGAAACTCGCCGATAATAGGTATAAGTAGAAACGGTTTTCTAGTCGCGTGTCTATCAGACCAGCCTCCGAAGAAGAGGATGAGTACCGCCGGTATCGAGCTTTGGATCAGGGTCTTCCATACGGCCATGGAAGCCACAAGTTTCTGCACTGCTTCTTCTTCCCTCGTGTAATTGGCGGTTTGTCTTTTTTCGAGAGCCCTGCATATTTCTTCCCGGTAACCGAAATTCACTCTGCAAGCCTTTTCTAAACTGAGGTTTTGGGTCGCTAAATTTGAAATTATACTTCCTATCATGTAAAGAGCCAACATGGGTTCGACCGTGATGTTCTCGTAGAAGAGTTTGGCGATATTTCGCGGAGACATGGCCCAGTTGGGGCTCTTTGTTTCTTGCTTCTCAGTCATGGCTGGACTGAGAGGGCGACGCTGATATCCCCCTGCAGTTAGAGAATTACGCTAGATAATAGATCCAGTGGCGGACTCCGAGGACGTAACGCCACTATTGGATCCTTCAGTCTAACTCTCCCTCCTCCTCTTCCTACCCTAGTGAATGGCATACATCACCTACCACAACACTCGAAATATTACACGCTTGCATATAAATTATTCTTATCTCTAACTAGCAGTTACTCGACACCTTTCCTGTCATATTTTGTCAAGTTCTATCTATTACTTTCATTATTCGGCCTTCATTTGTTCCCTGATAATGGCATCAGCAAATGTTTAAATTAAAATAGATAAAATCTAGGTCGAAGCAACTCCTTTCTAAAGTACAGTAATTAAAGTTTGAACGTACAACAGTGTCGTAATCTCAGTGTTATATTTACATTAGCAACCTTCTTAGATCGAAACCATGGTTACTTCTCGCGCTATAATAATTCCTACTCACAATTCCTAACTAAGTGAAAGTAGAATTTAATGAAGGGTATGCAATGTCTTAGCTTTGAGTAATGAATGGAGGTAAATTTGTATGCAGGTTTCAAACCAGTTTATACATTTTTTAAAGTCAAAATTTAATTAATTTAAAAACTGTACTCTGAGAGAGTTAGGATGCTGCTCCTTGGTTCTTAATTAAATGTTAATCTCCTTAAATAATGAATTAAGGACAAGCCGTCAAGTCAGTGGCAACGGGCTTAATTTTATATTTTGAAAAAAAAAAAAAAAATTAAATGCATTTAGATATCATTGTAGATAAGTTATTACATCTATTTGAAGACCAACAAATCAAAACAAACCTTTATTTTTATTTGTTATCATATTATCTTACCAATAAAAAATCATTTCAAGGTGAATCCTCGCCGTCGGGGCACTACTTGATTATATATAAATGATTAATATTCTTTCTTCTTTCCACTTAAAGTAGCACTTGAAATTTGAATTTTAAAAAAAGTATTGAACTCATATAAGATTTCTGAAGCATCGCATCAGTTTATTTCAATTTAATTATGAATATTAATTTAATGTATCATTTCTGGTATTAATATTTAGCTCAATCAAATTGGTTTTGAACCACAAACCAGAATAAACAGGTCAAGTGTGTGCTAGTCAGCACACGGCGAGGGTCCATAGGCAACAAAGTAGTGCTTAAGTAGTACACCTATTAATGTAGCTTTTTAAAATGCTAAAGAGCTTACTTTGAACTATCCTATGGGTCTGATATTCTCAAAACACATAAACAAACTTCTAATAAAGTATTTTATGCCAGTGATCCGGACAATAAACAAATAAATTACGAAAACTAAAAAAATTATGAAAACACGTATTTTTTCATTAAAACCAAAAGTATATTTTGTTCGAAATTTCCAAAAAGTGGTATCTTCACATTTGGCCAAAGAATGTTCAGGGATTTTTTCAGAATTTTTGCACCTCACAGCGAGATAAAAGGGGCGACACTTTTCACACCAACTTGTAGGACAGTGCAGTACAATTTACTTTACAATGTAACTAAGTCAATTTAAATACAAATCTCCCAAAGATCCCATATGTCGTGTTCCAGAGATATTTATGAAAATAGAACTGACTTGCTGAAAATCGAAAGCAAAACGTAAACTGCCATCTGTTGAACTATTTTTATCCAAGTCACTGTGACACCTTGAGCTACTTCCTTTATATATCAATAAATTTAAATATTAGGATAATAAATTTTAATTTTTCCTAATGGTAAGTGCAATTGTTAATAAAATATGATATTTTTAAGTGGTCCAAGGTATGCAAGACTGCCTACTGTGTTATTATGATTATTACTTTGAACTCTATCAATTGTACTAGGGTAACAGATAGTATGTTTTATTCAATTTTCAATTTACTCTTTTTCGTTTTTAGTTGGATTGTTTGGACAGTGTCCTCTATAGTATAATAGATCGGGAGAGTGATCTCGTTTCGATTTCAGCTTCCTGCCCTCAACATTGCAAATTGTGGCCTTCAGTGTGGAACAGTAGTAATTGTCTAGGTAATAGTCACTATTAACTTCATGTTGAACTCGATACGCTCACATACATGTTTAAAAAAGTTGGGTAATAGATATATCAATTAAAATATTGCACAAAACGATATGAGACAACATAAATTGCCTTCTGACGAAAACTCTTGTACGCGAAGACTATTGTAAACGGTAATGATAACAACAAAAGATGAATAAAGGTAACTAAGATTAAGGTTTTAGTAAAACATAAATAATAAAAGGAAGTTAAGTAATAAGAGTTATAAGAGTAATCCGTGAGCATAATTTGTCGGTCAATTTCAGATAATAATTGATAAATACTAAATGAAACAATTAAACAAGCCTTACTCAGTTATTGTTAACATAATTACAAATAGATATAAGATTTCTTGGTGTAAATTTACCTGATAAGTAGATGATGAAAGATAAAATGAAAGGTGAAGTTTTTCAAAGAAAGATGATAAAGTTGGTAGGTAAGTTCACTTAAATGATGTGAGAAAATAGAAAGAAAACTTGAGATAAAATACCAGATCTGGTTTTCGGTAGATGATTATTACCTAAATAGGTATATGTATAATAAATTCAACTATTTGAAATCAAAACTAGAACAACTACGATAAAATATTCTCTAGGATAATCAAGTATGACTAAGTAGTTTGTTTATAAATCAATGCCACGTCAACTACATTTATTCCAATAAAAATGAAAGTTTGTTTTGATTTATTGCAGGTCTTCAAATAGATATAATAACTTATCTAAATAAAGACAGACAATTTTATCAAAATTTAAATGACTTCATAAAAGGAAATTATTAGAAATAGAAATGTAAAATTTTAGCATGATCGATTAATCTTCATATCAGAAAATATATTTTTGTTTATAACCTTAGTTTTTTAAGTTTTTTCTACCATTAGAAAAATATTTGTTACTAACAAATCATTGAACCAAAAAATGCCTTATGTTCTCGCCGATAACTTATATTGAATATGTAATATATTATTTTGATATTCAATCAAATAAGCAATAAAGCAATGTTTATATTTATTATTTTACTTGATTTACGATAAATTTTTGTTTTACGTAAAATATAGGTAATTGTTAATTATTTGTGTTTAATTTTTTAATCTCATGTGATATGATAAGAAATAATTGTATGGTATATATTTACTAAATGTTAAAATGATTATATTAACTTTAGCACATTGAATAAGATTTATAGAGTATAGTGGTGAATTTCCCATAAAACATACTCTAGCCATAAATCATTTTCGACAAACAATATTTATCGGTGTACTGTGATATCTGTGAATGAGTCAATTTCAATTTGACCATGCTTCAAACCACGTTTGTTTTATGTAATAACAATAATTACAAATTAATTTTTATTTTTTCTTCTCTGGAATATTGAAATAAGTAGATTAAATGTTTGTANTTACTACACGAGATGAGATAGTGTACGAGTCCATCCTGCTCCAATGTATAATTAAATCAGTGAGAACCGTCAACCTCTAAACCATCTAATTGCCTGGGAAATTGACTTAAGCCAGTTGAAAGAGATGTCGTATAAGGCCAAATATCCGTTCACAAATTGTGGAAAAATGGCTGCAATTTAAACAGGATGTTACGTTAGTGTTCATCCAAACTTGGCCTGTACAATGAGAAGGCCACAATATGTATTTAGTATTTAAGCAACCTTTTTACCTGAACAACTACATTGTCTTTGTCCAAGTTTTATCTGCCTTTTATTCAATATCTGAAATTGAATTATTTTTTTACTTTAAAGTTCAAAACTTAAACATGTTTACCATAATTAAAAGTTAATTGTAATTGTTACTAACAAATGATCCTATTAATTGATATTTATATAATTCAATGTTTAGTTCTGAATTCTGAAATACAATGAGATTTATTTAGTGAAATTTTTAGTGAATAGTGAATAGTAAATAGTGAATTTTCTAGAGAGGATTTGCATTAATCTTGAGTGAAGGTTTCCTCTGGATTCATTATAGCAATAAAGAAGAAGGAAGAACATTGGCATTCAAAAACACTCTTAAACAGTTTATTCAATTAGGCAACGTTTCAGTTGTTTCTTTTTATTCATCATAAGGTTTTAGTTGAATAAATGAGCAAATTTGTTATTATGTAGCTGATAGAAAACATTTGCAGCAACGCCAGTCACCGCAACTATATCGGTTTGTATAAACTCTTTATATTCCTCAAAAATTCTACATTCTAATCGGTCAGTATAAGCAAGATAAGGGTTTCTAGGACGACCTCGAAACCCTAAAAATCAAACACGGGCCTTCTCGACTTCTCAGAATTTTTCCTTCCGAAATAATTCCAAAATGGTTGGAGGACTTATTTATCTTATAGAAAGGTATCATTGGTGCTATTTTCAGCTCAATCAGCAAAACATTTCCATTTTCATATAAAGGAGATCAATTCTGCGCACTCAGTAAAAGTTTCAATTTATTACGAATGTTTGAAATTGTTGCTGACTTAGAAAAATGGTTAATGACGTCACAAATTTATCTATATGTACGGGCTGATTTTGTACCAAGTTTCAACTCTCTGTAACGTAAAAACTGAGGGAATGGAGCCAGCTAAAAGAACTGTAAACTCCCAGAACGAATAATTCCGTTGATAACAAAACCTTTTTTTAGGTAAGGAAAATAAAGACCACATGCATAGTTTTAATGACTTCAAGAACAACATGTATACCAAGTTTGATAAAAATCATAAAACCTGTTTGATTGTGACTGCATAACAAACACTTAAAAACAAATTTACAGACAAACAAAATGCCTAATTTGCCATAATGCCTCATTTTAACCACTTTAATTTGTTAATATTTTTAACCAGAAAAATTAAACATGGTATAGCTTTGTTGTAATTGCAGAATAAATGGATCTAACTAATTTCAAGTACTTAAGTCGGATCCTCTTCTACCTTACGGTCGAGGTAGACCAAAAGGTTTCCCACTCTCTCCTGTCCGTGGACAAGTTGCGGACATTTTTTCCGAGCCGAGCCAAGGAGAATGCGATGTTGTCTATCCAGGCTGTCCTCTTAGTAGTTGGATTGTTTGGACAGTGTCCTCTATAGTATAATAGATCGGGAGAGTGATCTCGTTTCGATTTCAGCTTCCTGCCCTCAACATTGCAAATTGTGGCCTTCAGTGTGGAACAGTAGTAATTGTCTAGGTAATAGTCACTATTAACTTCATGTTGAACTCGATACGCTCACATACATGTTTAAAAAAGTTGGGTAATAGATATATCAATTAAAATATTGCACAAAACGATATGAGACAACATAAATTGCCTTCTGACGAAAACTCTTGTACGCGAAGACTATTGTAAACGGTAATGATAACAACAAAAGATGAATAAAGGTAACTAAGATTAAGGTTTTAGTAAAACATAAATAATAAAAGGAAGTTAAGTAATAAGAGTAATCCGTGAGCATAATTTGTCGGTCAATTTCAGATAATAATTGATAAATACTAAATGAAACAATTAAACAAGCCTTACTCAGTTATTGTTAACATAATTACAAATAGATATAAGATTTCTTGGTGTAAATTTACCTGATAAGTAGATGATGAAAGATAAAATTAAAGGTGAAGTTTTTCAAAGAAAGATGATAAAGTTGGTAGGTAAGTTCACTTAAATGATGTGAGAAAATAGAAAGAAAACTTGAGATAAAATACCAGATCTGGTTTTCGGTAGATGATTATTACCTAAATAGGTATATGTATAATAAATTCAACTATTTGAAATCAAAACTAGAACAACTACGATAAAATATTCTCTAGGATAATCAAGTATGACTAAGTAGTTTGTTTATAAAT
>KZ651052.1:1227167-1240507 GCA_001010745.2 Gerris buenoi | reverse complement strand
AGGGTAAGTGTCCATCTGAGACTTTTTAGTATGGAGACTCGCTCTCGAGATTGAAATCGCTAGTGGACATGGGGCTGAGACTAGTCTCGGAGACTCACCGAGACTCGAGAGGCTGATTTTGCTCTCAAGTGGATAAGGTTCAAGGTTCTGAGACTAATCTCGAGACTACCTCTCGAGATTTAGTCTCAGATGGACACTTACCCTTAGCCCTTGGATGCTCGCAAATGAATATTTTAATTATCTTGATCCAAAATAATGGCCAATTACATTAAAAAAAAAAAAAAAAAAAAAAAAAAAAAAAAAAAAAAAAAAACACTTCCAGAACCAATTGCTCTAAAACCTTGGTATCCACCTAGATGTTATACAAAAATTTCGACGCCACGTTTTAAGATCCTCTGAGTTCAAAAAAGTGGTTGGTAAAACTTATCTGAGTATCTAAAATCTTTAAGTTATAACAAAGTAGTTTTAGGATCGCAATTACTGAATATTAAATCGAAAAAAGGAAACTTCGAACGGTGAATTTGGTTTATTTTTCAAGTGCATTCGTCTTTTTGCCTAATAAACAATTAATGAATGGGTTTCCCTCGGTAATACACTAAACAAGATTATGCAGGAAGTAATTATACAGTAGGATATCATTCATGATTATTCCAAAAAAATTTTATTAATATTGTTTGCGAAAGTCTGTCTTAGTAGTCTTGGAACAGTTTATTTAATTTATTTGTTACTTCTCAATAAAAAACAAATTGATCCTAACTATTTACGACTATAACAATTTGGGAATTCATGGGTTAAAACCGCACATCTAAGTATCTAATAAAATCTATAAGTTATAGAAAACATTTTTTGGATCGAAATGCTGAATGTTGAATGGAAATAAGGAAACGTCGGATTTAAGGAGGATTTTGTCTATTTATTTATAATCTTTATGCCTAATAAACGTTTAATTTTTACACTAAACGTTATTAGGATATCCTTGCACTTTTGACTAGCCCTTATAATAAATAATCTAACATTACACAAGTACTATGGGAATTGTTTCTTTACAGAAGGAGCCGAAGGTATAAACATTGAAAACAATTCGTCAAAGGAGTTTGCTTTTAAAACATACCGACTTAAACTGAAAATAAAAAATTTACCTGAGATGATTCTGACCCTGATACGTACATTTAAATTTTATCTATTAAAATTGATCTTAAAATATTAGATTTTTAGTTTTGACCTTCAAAATTATACTGATGTTTCGACGATATGGAACTATGTCAGTTTTACGTGATCAACTTTTTTTCTAAAGTAAAATAAAAATGTTTATGAATTATCGTCTTTAACAATCTTGGATATCCATTGTTCACTCGGGCAAACAAAGTGATTATTAACTCTTTAAGAAGTGGAAGTGCATAATGAACGTTTTATAGAACAAACCTCAACTGTCCTTAACACTTCATTCAAAACGACCTTGTCTTAATCACTAGAGAATTCTCCTATCCGATTGTGAAACTGTTTTATTTCTGGATAATCACTATAATGACCATCCCTTGAAGCGAGGTGCATCTCTTTCCTGCCTCAAATAAATGGCCTCTAACTCTATTGTGATGAGGTCAAAAGTTAAACAACGATCACGTTTCTCAGGGAGGCGTGTGCGAGTAGGCTGAGAGACGCCATTTTAAATAAATAAAAGTGTAAAAGTCGATACCTTACTTTCATATATGAAGTAAACTATGATTGTATAATTTAAAGTGAATAGAATAGTGTTATAAAAATGAAGAGATGCCGTTGGCATGATCTGAGGATCACTGGACCGGTTTCAGCTATACGTTATCATCAGCACAGGAATATAGATCTCTTGGAGTCGAAGATGAACTCATAGAGTCTACATGAGAGAATGACTCTCTCATGTAGAATCTACGAATTCATTTTCGACTCCAGGATGAATTCATATTCCTCTACTGATGATGTCGCATAGTCGAAACCGGTCCAGTGATCCTCAGATCATGCAAGTGTCGACGGTAAGTACCTCTTTATTCTTTAACTTACTAACTTGTGTTAATAACCCTGAATTTGACTTCAGAATAGTATTAATATTAGCAGTTAAACAAACTCTGAGATAGATAGGTGATAAGCTGATTGACACATTTATAGGATCCTGCTTTGATGGTGATGGCCTATCATGATGAGGATGAGATACGTTAGAATTGAACCGACTACAGTTTTTGTGCCAAATGACAGTTTATTTGCTGACTCAGCAAAATTGGGATAATTTATTATTTTATCTCCTGTAGGGAGAAAAAGTTATGATTTTGAATTAGTTTAGAAGGACTAAAGAAAGTTTTTTCATCCCTGAATTCAAAAATTAGGGAGAAAAAGTAAAAGTAGGGCGAAAAAGTAAAGATTGCAACTTAATTATTTTATAAATAGTAGAAAATGAATGGCTAATATAATGAAATTGTTGAAATCAGGTTGGCGTCACTGCTTTTTTGACCATGTATATCTTTGTTCATAACCTGCATCTAAATGTCCTTCTATTTGAGTTTAATTCCAATTCTTATTTGTTTTTAATATTGAATCTCTTATATCTGGCTATTAAAAGTGCTAATAATTATTGTTATTTATTAAAATAATTAATAAAAACTGTGTATTTTCGAAAATGTGTATTTTCTCCCTACTGGAGATAAAATATTGTAAGTACCTCGTGAGCAAAGTGCCATTATTCCCCTCGCAATAATTATCTCCCTCGGCTGCGCCTCGGGAATTAAAAATTCTAACTTCCTAAATTCTATTTCGGGCAGCACAACTGCATGCATTCAAGGACTGATATTTGCACCGTTTCCACTCTTGCTTAAAAACTGTGGGAGTTGTACGTGACATAGACATAGAGAGGCATGCAGCTAAAAAACGCACTCAAAAAGGATAATTCGATTTCGGATTATATTTTTTTTNGGGGGGGGGCAGAGGATTTGTATCACTCTGCCCTTTGGTGGCTCAGAGCTGACTCTTTCATATTAAAAGACATATATGTATATATTATAAAAAGATTTATTACTCTCAAACTAATTTTAATAAAAGCAAATAAACCCTCTTCAATCCAGTATAGGTAGTGTAACCCCAATATTAAAGTACTTATTTTACTATATAACAATGAATATCTGATACATTTAAAGTAAATTGTAATCTAAATGTAGATTTATTACTGTCATATAATAATTAACTTGAATTTTACCTTTAATATGAAGTCTTTTCCAGAGGACAAAATCATTTCTTGCTTGAATGAAACGAAGTCAATAAACTATTCATGCTCGTTTATATAACACTTGCTTTAATATAAAATGAAATATTTAATTAAGTAGTTGAATAATTTTCCATTTAGCGTGGGTCATTAATTTCAATACAAATACAACGATAAAACCCGTTGTATCAAAATGGCGCCTGTACTATTTATCATAGGAAGTTGAAATAGGGCTCAAATTGTGCAAAATTAAAATTAGGAATGAAGCCTGTGATTAGATTTTTTATATCTTGCTTAGAACCAGAGTTATTTGAATTTTACTGTTTTTCCTAACCTTAAAGGGCGGTAGAGCCTTAAGCTTAAGAACCGCTGCTCTACAATACAACATGGTGCAAACTAGAAGTAGATTAATTTTATCTATTTCTAATTTCGGACTTCAAAATGTAAAATGTTGCTGTATATTTTAATGCCTAGGCAGCAAAATTTTTATTGTTATTATGTTGGTAATCTTTGTTTTAGTTTTGTCTGTACATTGGTCAAAATTGAAACAAGTTATACTTTTCCATTTTATACATTCTGAAAGCCATATCCGGCCTTAACTTTTTTCGTGCATGTATTGTGTGTCTCTGCCACAATTAGTCCGATATTGCTGCA
This sequence comes from Gerris buenoi, assembly GCA_001010745.2. NCBI lineage: Eukaryota > Metazoa > Arthropoda > Insecta > Hemiptera > Gerridae > Gerris > Gerris buenoi. The sequence goes on along the minus strand of KZ651052.1, from coordinate 1,236,630 downwards.
ATACTGGCTGAACTTTTTTGGACCACAGACTTGGCGGGGTGTTAGCGAATTTTCGAAGAAAATTAAGCTATTGCAATGGCTTTAAAATTTTTGTAATGAAAAGTTTTGAAATTTTTCTCCATAGAAATCCGGTTGAGACCATTCTGATTCGATTCCTAAAATGTAACACTTTTTTTTATATATATACTATAAGTATGTAAATTGATATATGTGTCTTGGAAAATTTTGAAAAAAGTTTTGTTTTTTCGGGATCAAACTTCAAAATGAGTTTAAAATCAATTAGTATACGGTTTAAAAGGAAGTTATTTATTTACAAAATAATAAAGAAAAAACTAAATATGTATATTAAACGTGATAAATAGTCAAGATATACATATAAATGCTGGATAGAGGAGATTAAAGAACTTATATCTTCGCTACAATTCGGACTGGAGCACCTGAAATATAAAATAAAATAATATTAAATGTTTTGGTTAAGATTAATTATAAGAAATATAATAAAATACGCTATACCGGACAAAAATCAAGTTATTTTCGATATATTGAATAAAAATATATGCGATAGCCATTGGAATTTGAAACAGGTCATTGATTATGTATAGAATAATGACTATGTGCCACAGAGGTAAAATGTGATTGTAAACTGATAGGTACTATACTAGATATACATATTTATATAATATGTTAAATATATTTTATATCTGCTATACTACTGTATGTATAGAGATAGGGTAAAGTGGGGCTATGGTGTCACCTGGGGTTATTGTGACCAACTCATTTTTTGTTGGGAATTGTTGTTTTTTTCTCTACCTGTTTGTTAGGAATGAAGCAGCACTGTTCCTAGTTCCAGAATCTGACAATAGGAGAATTATTACTATTAAAATTCACTACAAAAAATGAGTTGGTCACAATAACCCCAGGTGACACCATAGCCCCACTTTACCCTATAATATATGCATTATACTGAGTAGGTATGTAAATAATATAAATTATTATAGTAGGCAATTTAACAATGTTACTGATGGAGAAAAAGACAAACGGGACAGAAGGGTGCATATTCTGTTGAATTACTATAAGCTCGCTTCAATAATAGAGCCACGCGATGCATAGATCAGACCGATTTCAACATCATCATCATCAGTAAACAAATGAAATGTAGTGTTTGATTTTGTGCAAATTTATTTAACCTGTTCCTCCGCTTAATTTCATAGGCAGAATGACTAGATCAACCGTAGGGGGCAATTCCTTGGTAAGAGCCACGTTCTCCAGGATGTAGATATCATTAGAACAAAGAATTTTGTGAACTGGGGCGTCTCTCTGTTGTGAGTGGTCTATCGAGGGTGTGTCCAATCCAACTCCTACAACCTGAAAATCACAGTCATGAGTTTAAGGGTGTAGAAAGTAAATTAGCAATAAGTTCACTTTTAATTGGTAAACCACAATAAGCTAACAAATTATGTGTTTTGCGATTTGCGAATAAGAACAATTTAAAATTAAAAATAATTAGTCTCATGTGTAATAGAAGATCATTTATTAAAATATGTGAACTAATTGTAATGATTGTGATGTTTGTTTAGATAATATTGGCTGAAGATGACTCTTAATCGGANACTCGAAATTTTAACAGACAATGAGCAAACAATACAGAGACTCTTTTCTTTCTTGGCTGAAGCAGACCTCATTGAAGAAATTTAGAAAATGGCTGGGAAACCAGCTGCGATAAAATAAAAATAGGAGAGAACAAGGGTTATTAATGGCTCTACTGCTAAATAACCATTAAAAAAAAAAATAAATAAATAAAAAAAAAATATTTTTTGATGTTAAGGCATGATAATGCCTCGGAGCGAGGCGACATATTTCCAAATCTATCTTCTTCTTTAGATGAACTGAGAGTTGGTCTAATCATAAATAACTTTCTTTATATTACTTAAAACCTAAAATGATCCACTCTAAATAATTAAACAAATAATTGGCTAAAAAGTTATAATTTTTAAAAATAGAAGCATTTGAATAATGTTATTATCCTTCAAACATTTATTTGCTACAATATTTTGTAAATTAAACTATTTTTAAGATAGAATTTGCCAACGGAACGGAATAAACAGAGTGAAGTAGCTAACTAAAAAAAAGTATTCGTATAAAAAACAGTGTTGCTTCTTAAAAACATAAATGTCAGATCGAAGGTTGAAGAGCACCTGGGAGATACATATATATATACTCGTACATATACCTTTTTTTTCTTTTTTTTTTTAGAAATAATTATGTTTAATGGTAATTTGCCTCATATTTAATTTTTCTTTGAGAAGGATAAATTAAAGATTTTCCCTTGGTTGAGGTTATCGGTTATCTGAATGATTAATTGAGTGGCGGGTAAATTAATTTGGTATTTTGTTTTACTTATAATCATTGCTGTATTGATTTCATTAATCCGTGGCAGGCAGCACTGAGTTCTTATTCACTTTCCATGTTATTATTTTTATTTAACTTAAGTTAAGACCTTGTTTACTTAATTTTATTTGTTTAATGCCGAAATGAAGCTGTCTTCCATAATAAAATTCGTCCCAATAAAACGTCTTATGAAGTATTTGAAAGAGAAAGAAGACAATATTCTAAGAAGTTGGATAACTTTCCAATGTATATATAATTGAATTATTGAATAATAAGTTAGTTGATAAATTCATGAAGAAAAAAATCACTTTAAAAGAAAAAGAAAGAGAAATCATTAAATAAATACTGAATATGTGAAGTTGAATGGGAGAAAGTGCGGAGAAACGTTCCATTCACATTTCCCGCTCAAACTACATAGGATACTGTTATATTTTTATTTCTATTTCTGACTCTAACCTTATTCATTTTTGTATACTTTTAAAATAGTGGCTGTCGTTAATTTTTCAATTTTTCTTTCATTTTTTTGTTAATTATAATATTACATTTTACTTTAAAATTATTTTTTCTCTATTGATAACAAGTCGATGATGGAGGCTGTGAATGTTTGACAGATGACAAGGACCCGAGATCTCATCACAGAATGATTTAATCCTAATCTAGGGAATTAATAATTTCCTCAACTTCATCGGAAATTCCCAGCTTTATTACTGACGTTTTATTTTTAAACTTGTTTTTAATTTGTCGCTTTTACCTAAACTAATGATGTAATAGTTGCGATTTGGTTATCGAAGTCAGCGGTTTTTGTTTCTATTGTTTACTAGTGTTAATAATAAATAACCGTTTGGTATTCTCTATTGTGAAGGTAACAGGGTATGTAGTAATATTGTTTAGTTTCGAAAAGGAATTGTCGATAAAAGTTTCTCTTCTACAATATGATGCAGCAAGTGTATAAATCTTTTCCTAACAACAATCCCATCACTGGAATATGTGTAGTCGAAGATCCTGGTAAATGCCCGACAGATTTCACAGTTGTAAGTTGACAATATTATATTATTTTGATTTGGAATGTTCTCTCTATCAAATTGATTTTCGTTTCTATAAATATTCCTGATTATATGCTTTTATCAAAAGTAATTTGCTTCGTAGATTTTAAATGTTATTACAATCTAATATGTTGCTATTTTCGAATTGATTTAAGATTCCAATCGTTTGAGTGATTCTTTTATTTTTGTTGTAGTACATTAATGTACAGCACATTATTGTTGCTATTGTCAAATATGAGAATAGTAATTATTGCTTAACGTCGTGCATAAATTTCCTTTTTTTGGAGTAATAATAATTCTTGTTCTTTGTTATGGGAATTCGGTGTTATTATACTGCCAACAATTTACTCATATTATAACCACTTCTTTATTTAACTTCTGAGGAAGTAATTTGTTCTTATCAGAGAGTGAAGTTAATGTACTATATTACTATACAGATACCTTTGGATAAGCCCTACTGTGTTATAGAAAATGTTAGTTCTTCAGTTGTTATCTTTTACAAATGTACTATGTGTTCTGTTTGTTACTTATTCTTACAAATATGAAATCTATCTATTTTACATCAGGGTTATCGTGCAATAGTATAAGTAGCGGCTAAAGTGAATTGTAGGGTGAAACCTTAATTAATTTTGTACTTCGATTTGGGCCTCTTACCTGGACTATACGCAGCAGGGTTGTTTTTCTTCAGAAAATAATCGGAGCTCCACGAGCGGCCGTTGAAAATTCTAGGTCAAAAACATTTATTTTATACATGATACATGATTCTGTAAACAGCTCCGTACAATTCACTTTTACCAAAGTAGCTTGTCTTTATTATTTGGCTTGCAGTCACTTCTTTCACTAATCTTCAGAGACATTTTAAAAATTTTCTTTGCCACCCATGAAATGTGAACAGTCAAGTGTATTAACCATATGTGGTAATAAAATTGCTACACAAATGATTAATATAAAAAGTTCTATTTAATAGGCAATTTTACTGCTTGAGATAGCCTGTCTCATATTTTTTTGTGTACCTTTTTACATTCCTCTTTAGGATTATAAAGGTGTGTCTGTGTTTACAGTATGTGTGTTATTCACACACATTTTTAGATACCTAAAATAGAGTAATAGTCTTTTTACTATTCCAACAGTCAAGATAAAAGAAGTCTAATAAATCTAAATAAGTCTACAAATCCCGGAAGGTTCTATTTATTTGTTTATAACCTTGGAATCATTAACGACAATGATTGATATGACTTTTTTTATATATATTATTTCTTATAAATACATAGTGTTAGTGTTTTCCATAGAAAAGAATTTCATTTATTAATATTTATGTTACGCTTTTTTTATGATATGAGAATCTTATTTCTCAATACTTATCATTGTTCTTGATTTTGTAATCTGAATAATTTTACTATTATACCTTGGGCAAATAGTTAAGTCACCCCACCATTACAGCTATTTATAATACATACTTTATTGTGTTTCTTGCATTGTAAATGCTGCTTTTACTGTTTTAATTATAAGTTTTGTGTGGTTTTATAAAGATAAAACCACACAAACATGTATTATTAAAACAGTAAAAGCAGCATTTACAATGCAAAATAAAGAATAAAGATTGTTATTGTTTTTTTGTATATGCTTTGCTTTAGTTTTTGAAACCCTTTTTTAAAACAAAAATAATATAAAATAATGATTAAACGTTTTAACTTTAATGTTTTTTACTAAAGGTTTAACTATGTTTTTGTAAAAAAAAATTCATTTCTATTGTCAGGCACTGAAGAAAGACACAAGAGGTTGAAAGTGGTCTTGGTTCAATAAAGTTACTTTAGTGAAGGGACGTGTTTCTTTATCCCTTGCTCCTTTAGTCATTTGTCCAACTGCACATGTTAATTAAACTTAGAGCAGTCAGAAGTTAGCATTCTCGTTACTGAATTAATTAGTTTTATATTGAGATAGCTACATATTTTAAAATAATGCTTGTAAGAATGAGTGGTAATTGATAATTGTGTAGATTCCAATGTACCAATTTATGGGTTACCAGGATTTTAACAAAGTAATGGAGTGTAGACCCTCAGAGGCATAAGGCTGAGGGAACCAACTTTTTAAATACTTTCATAAATATACTCTCATCATATATAACAATACTCAAAGCTCGTTTTAAATATTTTACTAATGGTTGACCAAGAAGTGATGGCACTCAGGAAACACTGGATTTCTTATGTAAACTAACAGTGACAGTGTTTTAGGACTCTAACAAGGTAAGGGGTGTGTAGACTCTCAGATACATAGGGCTGAAGTATAAAAACTTATTTGTAGTAAAGTTGACCAAGAAGTGATGGCACTCAGGAAACACTGGATTTCTTATGTAAACTAACAGTGACAGTGTTTTAGGACTCTAACAAGGTAAGGGGTGTGTAGACTCTCAGATACATAGGGCTGAAGTATAAAAACTTATTTGTAGTAAAGTTGGCCAAGAAGTGATGGCACTCAGGAAACATTGTTAACTTAGCTTCGAATAACTATGAGATTTTTCCTAATAACCGAATTTCCTGTGTAAATTCACTGTGACAGTGTTTTATGACACTTTACTTATCAGTCTATAAAGTACACAATTTATATTATTAATGATTTGATCAACGTACTCAGAAGGTTTGTTTACATTCAGAGAGAGATCAAGAGTTAAGTTTTATAACCTGCACCCAGAAAACCTTCCTTACTCTTTCCTCCCCTCTAGTACATATGAATACTTTGTATTCATATGTATGAACCATCATAACTGATAAATATAATATACAGTAGAACCTCGCTTACACGACCTTCAATAACACGACAACCTCAATTACAAGTGCAATTTTCAAATCCCCTTGAGATTGCCATTACACATGATGTTAAATTAACCTCTACCATTATCCAAGCAACCTCAATAACACAGATTTTTCCCAATTCACAACATAACTCAAAACCTCTATAACAAGTCGTTTTGAGAAGTCAACCTCTATAACGCGACTCTATACAGGAATGAGGTACCTTGAACAAGTCTAGACTTGAAAACCCCACCCATTAACCTCAATAACACAACTGATAACCTTGATAACACCTCCCTCAACGAAAAGGGCACCTCAATAACAAGACTGTTTCCCTTATCCCCTTGAGACACTTCTTATCGAGGCTCTACTGTAAATATTATTGGTAAATAAAACTTCCGCCCTAAGATCTACAGAACTTATACAGTCTCTCACTTTAGATTGGGACAATGCCTAATCTGTAAAGCCTTTACAGCCTAAGGCCACTCCTGTAAATTGGTAGAGGTAAAGCAGTATTCTACCTGTCCCTTTTCTAAAACCCTTCTTCAATAATTTCTTTCTTATAAATTTTAAATAGATATTAAGCTGTATTAAATTGGGTTGAAAGACTGTGAGTAAATAATAAGCAGAAAAATCCTAGTCTAGTATGTGTGCTATCAAACATAAAAAATATGTATTTGTTTAAGGTGTTAAGGACACTTGACCAAGACTCAGATGCGGACTTGTGGAGGGAAACATCATTCTTCGGAAGGAGAATTTCTCGTTACTTATGTATATCTAAGACTGAAGGTATTCTAGATCACGTGGTTCAAAATGTTTTGGTCATCAATGAGAAGGAGTACCCACCTGAAGGATTTTCACACATACCCAGGACTCTCGATGCAGGTCAGTAATTTTCTCTATTATCAGAGTAATATCATAAAGAAAATACCTATCCTATTCAATCCAAAATACTTTATTTTAAACTATAATGAAAATAAGCGCCCATCATTCAAAAGTTAATGCATCTTATATCTGTTAGATTCTAATGTGTAAGTTACACAGATGTGATCTGATATTTAGATGGATGAGAACCTAGCCTGTCTCCTTTAATACCTTCTACATTTTCAGAAGATTTGAATGGTTTTGTAATTCAGTAGTTCAGGTTATAAAGCTTAATATCAAAGGATGTGGATTGATACTAACTACTATAGACCTATCTTGCTTCCCTCGTCTTATAAATTAGCGCATTGTTTTTTAATTTGCCTTCCTTAAAAGGAAATATAAAAGGAAACCATTAAATTAACTTCTTAATATGTTCAGTTTTTTAAAATTAATTTTCTGGTGTATTAGTGCAGCATATTTTAGAACTATTAGGAGAAAATATTATTTAGAGTGTTGAAACTTTTTTTCTTGTGATTTTACTTGCAAATATTACAAGTTATCTATCCTTCTACAAAGTATTTAAACTAAATTCAAATTTTGAAACCCATTAATGCATGTGTGGTTATAATAGTCCTATCTGTATTGTTACTACATGTTAAAATTATCTTTACAGATTCCAAAGCTTGGAGAAAGAAGCAGCTTTGTTATAGCTATGCAAGACGCACCCTTACAAGTACTGCTGTTACCGATATCATCCTACTTGGCAAAACTAAACATCCACCCGATGGTTTCTCAGTTGCAGGGTATTTTATCAATTAATTTTTTACTTATGTATAACTGTATTCTAATTAAGGTGGGGATACACTAGAGCATTCGCCCCGAATAAGCGTGCGTTCACCCTGAATGAGCATGTGTTCGCCCTGTTTTGCTTATATATGGACAGGGCGAGCCAAACGGAAGCACGTGCTCATTCAGGGTGAATGCTCAAGTGTATCTCACCCTAATGGATATGTTTTGTTCACTGTGCAGAAACAATAACATAACTAGATTCTAGATTGAACTTAACAGAACTAACATTAAATCCTCCAGAAACGGTAATAGTTTAGCACCACTCACAGGGTAATTAAGATGATTTTAAAAGTTAGTTTGATCTTTTTTGGACTAATTTTTATGTAATTCTCAATCTTTCACGATATTGATCAAAACAGTTCTATTGGGTTTTAGAGAAATCCTCATTGAATACTTTATTGTTGGCCTTCATTTTTGCAAATGTGTGATTTGTTTTTCTTTAATTGTGAAAAGATTTCAGAAGGGACAGTTAGTATAAGTATTATTATATCTGTTTAAACAACTACCAAAGGCCAGTCTTATAGAAAAAACCATTCGAATCGATTAAAAATTGGCTAAGTTATATGTGAATTAAATTCATAACAAGTTTTTCTGTAAAATAAAATATAGTAGAACCTCCTTAAACCTTCTTAGACTTAGAGTATTCCCCAACTTCCCCCAACTCACCCACTGTGAAAACATGAAGGCAGCACTACCAGTCAATTATTTCTATGAAAAAAGTTCCTGGATGAGCCGCTATTTTAAACTCTTTGTTTGATGAAGTGCTTGTTCCCTAGTCAAATANGAAAACATGAAGGCAGCACTACCAGTCAATTATTTCTATGAAAAAAGTTCCTGGATGAGCCGCTATTTTAAACTCTTTGTTTGATGAAGTGCTTGTTCCCTAGTCAAATAAAGTGTCACTGTTTGCCCAAAAAATTCTCACTTATACGTCATTTCAATTATCCGTCAAGGCTCTGGTTCCATGATTGAATGTTAATCGAGGTTTTACTGTACTATAATTTATTACATATGATCTAATTATGGTTCGAAATAACAACTACATTCTTAGCTCAGTCGTAGAGCATTTAAAATTGTGCTCAAGTTCTTGGGATAAAAGTTCTTGGGAAGGAGTTATTTAAAATAACTCCTTCTAGGACTTGATGAGCTGAGCGAGTAGGGGTAGAGCCCTCCAGTTTTTCTTACCCTTTAAGCTCTATGGGCGTGAATTTACTTTTTTATTTTTCTTTTAAAAGGCCTATAGTTGTAAATTAACGTTTTCAGGTTTTATCTAGAGCTATCTCTTGGCTTTATGGGGTATTAGGAACGTTCTATGAAGAGCCCAGTAGATAGAGTGATGGCTGAAGAGATAAAAATGGATAGAAAAGATATTGTCCTCTAGGGTTCGTAGACCCTGGCATTAGTTTACCGTTGTTCAGTTGGCCCTTGGCTTAGGGGTTTTTCCTTTATAAAGTTCCCAGGGATTATTACTGTACTTATCTGTTATAATATTATCTCTGTATAGACTCTACATGTAGGGGGGGGGGGGGT
>KZ651052.1:1210524-1226791 GCA_001010745.2 Gerris buenoi | reverse complement strand
TCTCGGTCTAGTTCTATTGTCGTTTCTTGACTTCTAAGACTTGTGGAAAAATTTGAAAAAGCTTAATTCGGGATTAGGTATCGATATTGTCAGGTGAAAGTATTCTTCTGTGTAGCTTAACTGGCTAGAGCACCCGCACACTAGAAATGAGGGGGAGGTCCGTGGTTCGAATCCCGGCGCAGAAGTCTATTTTTCTCTGACTGTCTCCCTTTGTAAATAGTAATTATAATTTGATTTAAATTAAAAAAAAACTATTAAAGCGGACCTAAACGTTTAAAATAGAGAAAACAACATGTTTACCAATATCTTACGTTCTAACATAACGATTTTAATAAAACTTCTTACACATTGTTTAAAGTACAATTGAAACAGGCATGAAAAATTTCAACTTGTAGACTACTGCTTGTATCAAGTTGAATTTTTTTTCTACACAGAGCAGTAGTCTTTGTGTAGTGAAGTGATACATTTATAATAATTGTTTAAAGCTACTGCAGGTGGTTTAGATTCTTTTAGTCGTGTAGTGTATAGGTTTGTTTTGGAAGCAAAGCTTTGTACCGAGTACTTCCGCTCTACTCCATACTGCCCTCTTCCACTTATCTTCAACTATGACATTCATCATGAACTAATTTCAATATTCAGTATTTCATTGCAATACGCTCGATTCAATGATAGAACCATGCGATGCCTAGTTTTAATTTTATGGACACAGATTCAAATGATATTTGAAGCATATACAATATTTTTTATGCTTGTAAGTGTACTTGTAGGGTCAGAGTAGGTCAGGAAAATAATATTATTAAAATATGGCATATCTTAAAGAAGGGACCCATAGGTTTGTTTATAATTTTTACCCCCTCCTTATAGTTACCAATTGTATTGATCCTGAGGAAAAACATGTACTATTCTATTATAATCCTCTTATTTTCTTGTTCAGAATAAATATGAAGTATAAGTATTTGATAAAACTTTTGTCATTTTCAATAGATTTAAAATCATATTACAGTCGGACCTCTATACAATTAACTCTATGGTTCCGGAAAAAAAAAATTGTTGTATAGAAATTTCGTTATATAGAATTTCTTTAACTATAGAATCACTTAGTATAGAGAATCCATGGGACGTATAAAAAATTCGTTACATAGAGATTTTCACTGTAAAGGAGTTCGTTATAAGGAGGTCCGACTATATTATCGTATTGCTTTGAGTATAAGACGCACAACTTCTCAACAACTTGAACTTGTCTTTCAAGTATCACTAAGATTGTGTGTTTATATTACTTTTTATTTCTGATTCTCTGAATTTTGAATTTTTTAAATTAATGTTAGTTCCAAATTTGGGGGGACCCCTCTAAAACTCTGAAAAATGTAAAAAAAAAGTCTCAATTTGTTCTGACCATTTTGATTAAAAAAATTTAAAATGCAGTCAATTTAAATAGAAATCTAACGATATAAGCCGTTTTCTTGGGAAAAATCTAGTTTCCGAGATATTGATGAAAATAAATCTGATTTTTTTGAAAATCATCGGGCAACGGAAAAAGAGAAAATATTTCCTCTAAACCAGGGTGTGTCTTATTTTTGATCTATTAATGTTCTTCTCAGTTTTTTAGTTTGATAAAATCAGGGTGTGTCTTATAATTTAGAGCATCTTGCATACTAAGCAATACTGTATTACATATTAAGAAATAAGGGAGAGAGAAAGACAAAAAAAAAAAAAAAAAAAAAAAAAAATCACATTGCTAGAAATGGACTACGAGTCCCTGGACAAGTCACTTCCCAGTGCTAACCTCTTCAGTAGGTGTATAAATTAGAGGTATAATTATAATAAAATGTCACATTTTTAATGTTTTATTTTCTAAAGCTCTTTTAATAATTGAATCCAAGGAATCATTTATTTTTTGTATAACCGTAAAAACTTCTTCTAAATTATTGGTTAATTAATAATATTATAGGTATCATTTTTCAACTTCTAAGAACGTAATAACTTGGTAAATAATTATGTTTGAATTTGTGGTTTATTAATCCCATTAGACTAAATAAGACACTTGAATTCTAAGATCACTTAAACTGAAGTTTGTTTTTATTTACTTGAATTGAGGAGTATTACCACTCATGCCAGAGTATTCATAGTGTAAAAAAAAAGAGCAACTATAAAAAGTGAAATATTTTAATTACAATATTACGACAATTTAAATTTAAACTAAAGATTTAACTTTATAAACTAGTATAGAATCATGCAAACAGCATTTATTTACTTTAGAATAAGTGACTTTAGTAATATAAAGCTACTAAAGTGTCTTAGACGTACTTCAATAATGATATCACCGAGTGGTTTTTTTTTTTAATTTTTTTTTTTTTTTTNTATATTACTAAAGTCACTTATTCTAAAGTAAATAAATGCTGTTTGCATGATTCTATACTAGTTTATAAAGTTAAATCTTTAGTTTAAATTTAAATTGTCGTAATATTGTAATTAAAATATTTCACTTTTTATAGTTGCTCTTTTTTTTTACACTATGAATACTCTGGCATTCAACACTGAACTAATATCTATTTAAATGGAGTAAACTTTGATATAGGACTATCTATGGAGGTCATCTTAAAGAAATAACATAAATCGTCTCTTTATTGAAAGGTTTATTAAACAAAGTAGCTTTCAGCCGTCATCAGGCCATCATCAGTGCTGATTAAAGAAGAAAATAAGTTACAAAATAATTAGTAAAGCCTCGTTACCATTCTAACAAGTTCCAGGCACATGTCCCGCAACATGTGCCAGCACTACCGAGATGGTGGATTAGGAGTATTTTAGTGTTTAGGCCACTCCATCACAAATCCAACATTAGCACTGACACAGAACTCAAAATATACCTTTATCACAAACAAGAGAGCACCTGTGAGGTTTTGTTATGGTTTATACAGAGCGTATAAGTCTGTACTCTGGCTGCGGGTGTCCTGGGGACATGTTGCAGTTTGTTTCCATTGCCCATGGCACAAGTTGTAGCACATTTTGTGTCTCACAGTCACTTGGCACTTGGTTGCAGACTGTTTCCATTTTAACAAACTCCTGTCACTGGAAACAAGGCTTTAGAGATGAGCCCATTTCATGTTGGGGATCGATGTAAGTCTCTTACACATAATGATGTGTTGTGAAGGCTGGATGCACATTCTATTAAGGACTATATCTTTCTGATTTTTCTCGTTATATAGTTTTTTATTATTTTGATTCAGGACACCCAATGCTGTGACTAATGGAGGCAGTACAAATGGTTACCCAAATCTAAATCGTACAGCATCACCGAATAATGGGGACTACGTGAACTTAATTCCTGTAAGGCCTGCACCTCTTCCTCCCATCGGTCCCAAACCAGTTCTGCCTCATAGCCCTGCTGCACCTGCTCCTATGCCTGCACCTAGCATCCCAACCTATGGCACTCTATCTGGACATCTAGGTATCGTATTTATTTTTTTGTTTGTAATTTAAAACATAATAATATGTTTTTTAATTAATATTATGTGAAGAATGTTCAATGTCTCGAAGTTGTGGATGGTTTACTTCCATTGCTGGAAGTATCTTAACGAGTATTGTACCTACATAAGTAACTGTATTATAAAAATTAAACCTTTCTTTCATTAAAGGTCCTCTTCTTATTACAGTGGAACCCCTGTTAATTGACATGGACACTTAAATTTGGTCTCATAAGCCCTAAAAACTCTTTTAACGGACAAGTTAAAATTGGCACCCTTCTATAATGGACAAAAATAGCTGCTGAAAAAAAAGAGAATATGTTTAAAATAGAAAAATAAGAGCAGGAAATGTTTAATATTTTTTTAAGATCATTTAGTTGTTAGTTTGAATCATAAGATACTAATAATGAATTATACACACAAGTTCGCTAAACTAATTTTAATTTAAATCAAATTATAATTATTTTTAACTACGGGTAACATGTATCATTTACATAACATATATAATTTTAAACATATATAATTTGATTTAAATTAAAATTTAATCTTTCCGTAGTATGAATACTACTAAAAACGTAAAAATGAATGAACTAATTTTGCACCTATTTTAATGTTATGACTTATTATAAAATCCAAATGCATGTATTAGTTCTGCAGCAAGAAGCATGATCCATTTAAGCATATAAAATTAGTTTTTAGTTCCAGTTGGAGTGATTTGAAATTGTAATGAAGCGTGATCTTATTGAGTTTTATAAAATTGAATTTTATTGTGTACTTGTGACACTAATTAAAGAAATTTAATGGACAACAATTATATTAAATCACATTAGAAGTAAATTAATATAAATTTATTAGCTTTTTTAAGAGCTTAATTAATTTATTTAGGTGTTTATAGGTTAACTCCCCAATTGAGCCATTTCATTTTTATCTTTTTAGTTATTTTTTATTTTTTTGTTTTTAGGACTTGAAGGAGTTCCATTCATTTTAAACACTAAGTTTGCTGGAGCGAGTAAGACTTCGGTAAGTCTTCTTTTGTTTTATTATTTGTTTAAAAACAAACTTTAAAAATAGCTGTTAATTATTTTCTTCTTGGAAGACACTGAAAATTAAATATTTGTTTATCAAATTAATAAATAAATTATTTCTCGTTTGTTGAACTCTAGTTGACTTTTGATTGAAGATTATACATCTAAAAGTTCAAATTATTAATAAAATTTAAGTTTAATGAATCACATTTGGCCTTACAATGATGTAATTTAAATTATCTCTCAAACACCAAGAAAAAGCAGTCTAAGGATCAACTTAGACAAACATTCTCATAATGTTGAAACTGTATTTAAATTCCATAATATCTCATTAAATTGATTTATGTAAAAACAGATCTTTAATAAGCGTTTAAGAGGTGGTTGTTTTCTTTTTGTTTTCAATTTTCAACAAAATCAGATTTATTTTCATCAATATCATGGAAACTAGATTTCCATCAAAATATGTTCCCTTTATTTGTGAAAGTATAATTTACATTTATACAAAAAAAATAGGGGATTATCTTGGATGAAAATTTCTTTGGTGTAGTATGTTTTTCTGTAATGCTTTCTCTAATGGTTTAGGTTGTAAATTGTAACTTTCTTAGCTTTTTTGTGTTTTTATTTATATGCCTTAAAATGCCCAACAACTATAAGAAATATTTATAACATTTTTTGATGATTGAAAGAGTGTGAAATATTTGTTTCTATTTTTCAGACTCCAGTCCCTGTCATTAAAGCTAGAACTGCTGAGGAATTGGATGAAGAAGTAAGTTGTTTTTGGTTTTTTAATTATTTTATTGGAGGGGAAAAAAGCACTGAATTGTTATTTAACTTAAGTAGTAAACAACAATTAAATACTTTTCTGAATAATTAAGAAATTACTAAACTCCCCTTCAAAGTTAACGGCCCATGTTCATATTTCTCTGCTTTTAACTACTATCTTAATTTTATAGTATTGTATCAATGTTTAAACAAAATTTACTTTACTTCAAGAGAAAAAAAAAGCTGTGAACAGAGATAGTGATCAAAGTAAGTTTTGCAAGTTTTGTGTAGTATGGTTGTTTTTATGTGTCAATTTAACTATGGAGAAAGCAATTAAAGTTTGAGTTGATTTGAGGTTGGCAAAAATTATAGTGGTATGCATTTTAATTTTTGATTTTCTCTGTTTTTTCTCTCTGAATTTTCATCCTCAAGTCCTACAAATAAAGCATTCTTACACTTTTAGTAGAGAAATCAATTTTCTACAATTTTTTTCCAAACCTCATACTTTCTTATGAAAAGCTTCAAATTTTTTGTTATTTATTTATTTATTTATTTTTAATTAAAAAAAATCGCAGGTTTTTGCCGAATCAAAAATAATTGTTACCCTGACCCCCTCAAAGAAACCTTAACACCTTTTTAACAATTAGAGATGCACACAGAAGTAAGTTCCATTATTTCTAGACAACATGTTAATATTCCTCATAGAAGAGGTGTAATTCAATAACCAAACAACAAAATAATTGTATTTGTAACAATTTGACCGGTTTCGGCTGTTCTAATGCAGCCTTCTTCAGATAATCTGTGTAGGTTATAAGGAGACGTTAAAAATGCAGCTGAAACCAGTCAAATTGTTACAAATACAATTATTTTGTGTGAAGACGTTGTTTGGTTCTTGAACTACACCTCTTCTATGATGAGTCCCTATCACACACTGGAGAAAAACACAGTCGATGATGTTAATATTCCGCCTTCCTGCCTAAGCAGGGACAACCTTGATATCGAATAGCTCAGCAGTTGGTTCCTCAATTGTGAAAATATAATCTTAATAATCAAAGAAATTATTGGACTTTAGAGTTCAAAATTGACTGGACTATCAAGCAAACTTTTTATTATTTTTTAAGCATTAGAGCATCTCTAATTTTTACTTGTATTAAGGTTTCCAGGAACTTCTAATAGGTTTATCTTATGACATGGCCACTCAATCTCATGTGATTTTACTACGTTTTTATTAGCTTGCTTTCTTGTTTGTTTGTTTGTCCAGTACAAATCTTGCAATCGATTTTTAACTAACTTCCCAAGTATCTAGACATTTGAAACTTATATAATAGCTCAGAACATGATGACAATGCATTATTTTAATACTTTTATCCATCTTTCAGCAAAATGTAATCTGTTTTCAGCAAATTGTGCTGTATGGAATATTAGCAAATTGTGCAGTTCGGAAAAAATCCGCAAGTTATTTTATTTGTTTTGGCATGTCCCATATTTACTATCTTCATTTTGACAGGTTTCAAATTTATGATTCATGACAAAATTTAAAAACGTAGTATATAAAAAGTTATTTTTATCTTGCAATTATTTTAAATAAACTTTCAATTTGAAATAACTTACCTATTTTTACTATTTACCCTCAGGTTTTGACACACGCTCCACTAGTTATTGTCAAATCCTATTTTGCATAACACTTAATTCTCTCAATCAGGAGAATTTAACATTGATGATAATAATAATAATAGGGATCAGACCATCAGAATCGGAGGGGTCAGACATGTTTCACACTGATGATCTCATCGAGTAGATGAGTAAAGTGGTCGGATAACCCCCCGTCCTNAAATAAAATAAAAATATGAGGTGTCGAATTTAAATTATTAGATTAAGGTAATTAAAAGACTAGATTTTGTGTCAAATTTATTTAATTGTATGAAGACGACACATTGTATAAGAATTCCAGCGAAATGGTAAACGTCAAGACTGAAGGTAATTTTGACGCCTCTTAAAATTAAACGCAATTATACTTATATTATTTATTTATTTATTCAATATTCATCACATTTTCTACAAATATTTACAAAAATGGGGGATCACTTATATTTCTCCTCAATTCATAGTCATAGTTCGAAGAAGTTATGTCTTCATATATAATTTATAAAAGATGTGGTAAGAGGGATATTGATGTCTTTCTTATTTGCTGATATACATTAAGTATTGGGTTTAATTTTAATAATAATAATGATGAAAAATCATAGGACTATCTAAGCTTGACTGTGATCAAATATGGCAGATCTTAAACTCTCATTTTCAGATTTAAGCTTTTCTTACAGGTTCGATCAAACTAGTTTGACAAGCAAGTATGACCACAGTTTGTAAAATAAGTTTGATGCCCAGTGTACACCACATCAAGCCATCCAACTCACAAACTTCACCCACACACGGTCCAACTTACTTGTCAAGCTGGCTTTTCGCTTGGAGCGTCAGACTAGCACATAGCAGGTAATGTTCGGTATTTGATGTCAAGTACACAAGGTCCGTAGTAGGAACAAGCGAGTAATGAGGAAACTATGTGCCCATGTTAGACCTCTCCGCATCAACAAGTGCCAACATTGAAACATGTTCCCTTTACTTAATTCATCACCACTGCAACTCATCCCTCCGACACGTTAATATCTCCTACACCGCCTTTATCTGTGATATCTATTAACTTCCCCCTTCAACTGATTAGATTATTTCATCAAGTTAGCATTTTCTTTTTTTTTAAAAAAAAAATAAGGAAAATATGTGTAAGTAATATTGTAAAAAAATTGTAGGATTCATTTACATTTTGAAATAATAAATATTTTGTGTCTCCAACTGTCTTATTTGAAAAAAATAAATAATAAATAATAATCCCCATTTAATTATAGTGTAATTTACAATTGAAAGAAATAAGTGTTTACTTTTATTTAATTATACCAGTCCATGAAGCTTATCTGGGACTACATGTGTTGAAGAGGAAAATCTGGTAAATATGTTAGTATGAGTACATTCAACCTGAATATTCTATATGATTACATTTTTTCTGTTTATTGTTAAGAATTGCATAATTTGTGGATACTTTTTTAAAATATTTTTTCTTGAAATCCAAAAATATACAAATGTTTCATCTTCAGTTTCTACTCTACACAGGTCAATGTTTTGGGTTTTACGAGAAAAAATATCCATAAATGAGACAATTTTGCGAGACAAAATGCTTTCAATTATTTTCGTATACAGGTAGTATATTTGTCAGATTTTTTGTACATGTGGCCCCAGATATGCTACATCTATCATTATACTTATTCTTTTTTTTATAATTTAATTATTCAATAAATTAATTTCTCATTATTTATAATCAAATATCAGTGCATTTAATAAGATTGCGAAATGAATTACAGGTTCATTAATTCAGCTAGCCATGAATGATTATATTTTTCTTTTTCATTCTTTAAAATAAAATAAAAATATGAGGTGTCGAATTTAAATTATTAGATTAAGGTAATTAAAAGACTAGATTTTGTGTCAAATTTATTTAATTGTATGAAGACGACACATTGTATAAGAATTCCAGCGAAATGGTAAACGTCAAGACTGAAGGTAATTTTGACGCCTCTTAAAATTAAACGCAATTATATTTATATTATTTATTTATTTATTCAATATTCATCACATTTTCTACAAATATTTACAAAAATGGGGGATCACTTATATTTCTCCTCAATTCATAGTCATAGTTCGAAGAAGTTATGTCTTCATATATAATTTATAAAAGATGTGGTAAGAGGGATATTGATGTCTTTCTTATTTGCTGATATAAATTAAGTATTGGGTTTAATTTTAATAATAATAATGATGAAAAATCATAGGACTATCTAAGCTTGACTGTGATCAAATATGGCAGATCTTAAACTCTCATTTTCAGATTTAAGCTTTTCTTACAGGTTCGATCAAACTAGTTTGACAAGCAAGTATGACCACAGTTTGTAAAATAAGTTTGATGCCCAGTGTACACCACATCAAGCCATCCAACTCACAAACTTCACCCACACACGGTCCAACTTACTTGTCAAGCTGGCTTGACAAGCCAAGTTTGTCAAGTAAGTTTGATGCCCAGTGTACACCACATCAAGCCATCCAACTCACAAACTTCACCCACACACGGTCCAACTTACTTGTCAAGCTGGCTTGACAAGCCAAGTTTGTCAAGTAAGTTTGATGCCCAGTGTACACCACATCAAGCCATCCAACTCACAAACTTCACCCACACACGGTCCAACTTACTTGTCAAGCTGGCTTGACAAGCCAAGTTTGTCAAGTAAGTTTGATGCCCAGTGTACACCACATCAAGCCATCCAACTCACAAACTTCACCCACACACGGTCCAACTTACTTGTCAAGCTGGCTTGACAAGCCAAGTTTGTCAAGTAAGTTTGATGCCCAGTGTACACCACATCAAGCCATCCAACTCACAAACTTCACCCACACACGGTCCAACTTACTTGTCAAGCTGGCTTGACAAGCCAAGTTTGTCAAGTAAGTTTGATGCCCAGTGTACACCACATCAAGCCATCCAACTCACAAACTTCACCCACACACGGTCCAACTTACTTGTCAAGCTGGCTTGACAAGCCAAGTTTGTCANCTGTGTTCTCTAATATTAGGCTCATGATCCTCTCATTTATAAACTTCCAATCCTTTATCTGTCGCTTTAGTCTACCATCGACTAAGAAAGCTACTCCGGCTTGGGCTCTGGTATCCATTGAAACACCTGAGTATAGCATTACATATCCATCATCTAGGTCCACACAGCCTTGTCCTTTCTTCTTTGTTTCAGTTAAAGCAACGATACCAACTCCAGCCTTTCTAACCTCCTTTATTAATTCCACTTCTTTTCCATTTATTCCTCGTATATTCCAAGTAGCATAGGTAATGGTCCTATTTCCACGCCAGGTCAACATCCGTTTAGCCAGTCCTGAATTTTCTCTTTGTTTACTTTTAATACTTAGATCTCAGGCAATTGGAGGATTGGTCCAAAGTGCCCTAGCACAGTGAGGGGGCTGCCCTCTGTGGCCTCTGTGCTGGCCCCCCTCTGCCTCCAGTGCCCTGATGTTATAGGCGACTGTACCCCCTGGGAATTAGCCCAGACTGCGGAGGGGTCCCTCCTCCTTTTCCAACCGGGCTTGGGACCGGCTTCGGCGGAGTTCTTAATATTACTGATTTGTGTAATATTTTTGATAATGTTAATCTTATTTATAAATTAACATATTACTTTTATTCACTAAATTACTTTGAGTTATTCTGCTATTATTAATGGTATAAAATAAAGACAGAACTTAATTTAATTTTGGTATTTGTTTGAGGAGAAATTTGTGGTCACCTAACTAATTTGAATTTGTCGTGAAATCAAGCCTACTTTAGATTTTATTATTATGTATCTGTACATAATCTTCTTTTATCATATCATTTTGTAATGTGTTATTTTATCTATGTTAAATTATACTGTATAAACCATCTAGTTAATAGAATTATTATTTTATTAATTTATATATTTTCAAGGTGCATTTACTATTTATTTTATTCCAAAAGATATTATATTAGGAATTTAAATTAAGACAATTAGCATGTTGAAATATGTTCACAATTATAATTCATTTTTTTCTTTTTTATATCATGTTATGTGGTTATGTGTTCTAGAATCATTATTTTAGTTAAATTTTAATGTTATTTAAATTTGTGTGTTCTTTTTTGTATAGTTAGTGTCCGCTTGTATTTTTTTTTTTTTTTTTTTTTTTTTAAATAAACTGAACAGTATCCTCCTTTTTGTATCTTAGTAATTAGTAACATTTTGTGTGCTCAATTAAGATCAGATAATATTATGCTTCCGAGCTTACCAAAAGTAACAGAAGCTGCGCGATCGTTCTGACAAACAAAACCTGTTTTTTATTGTGCTATAAAATTGTGTGCCATTAAAGTGCTTAATTCTTTTTTTTTATTCTGTCTTCCGTAATTTAAAATTCCAATTGGGTATGTTTATTTAGATATTTATTTCTAAAAGAAAAATATCTAATGTATTTTAGTCTATAAAATTCAAATACTAACCTTGTCTTTTTTTTTTTTCTTTTTTTTAATATTTGTTGATATAAATCTCATTATTTGTTTTTTAAAATTGTTTCAACCAAATTATCATTAATATATACACAACTTTTATTTATTTATATTTTTTTTTTATTTTGTGGCATAACAAACTCTGGAAATCTCATTTGATAAAACTAATTTTGTGTACAATTTATTTATATTTTTATTATTTACATTTAGGTTTTGCTTTATGTACTGCCCTGCCATAGAATTTTATGTTTTATGATTATTGTTTTAAATGAACACATTGAATAATGATTGATAATGTGAGTTCTTACAGAATAAGTTCTTTCAAATCTTGTATAAAACAAATAATTTGTTTGTGTAACTAGATAAAGATAAATAATTTTCAATCATTTATCTACTGATGATGTAATTGATCTCAGTAAGTATGTTAGTGTATGAAAGTATAAAATGCTGATAATAAATAAAATAAATAGATAAATAGCCATTTATTGTAAATATAAAACAAATGAAAAATACAAAACTCTCAAATAATACAAAACTTTTAAATAAATTCTTAATTGGATTAAAGTATAAATTAAAAAATCGGCAATATACCATGGCACCAATGACGGTATTTTGAGTTGCCTTTTTGGTGGTATAAATAGTTATCTACTACCATGGTTAGCGCGTGCTTTTACAAATTCAGCGGTCAATGGTTCGAAACTCGTCCAGGTGAAAATGCTGGTAATACTGCCTTATTTTTTTGTTTTGTTTTTGAAGATGAAAATAATTCTTCTTAAAACAAATATTCTCTGTGATGCTAATTTGGTGTTTGAAATTTCCAGAAATTGTTATAGGAACTGTTACATGTAGCTGTTCTATATACTGTTATTATACTTAACTGTTATATATAACAGGAACTGTTATATACAGTCATTATTATTATAGTTATCATTATTATATACAGTGGACCTCCATATAAAAAAAAATTATAAATTTTGTTCTATTTTTTTAAGAGAAAAACTGAGTGGTCCTTATAGAGGAACATTTTTACCCCTCACCATTTTCACACATTGCAAAACTGCTTCATCTATATCATCTTATTTACAACCTCTAGATCTTTTTTTAAAAAAAATCTGTACTTGTTGCTTAGGGTTTAAATATTTAACCCCGGTTTTTCGAAACTGTAGACATTTAACTTTGAGCGATTTTGTATTTACGAGCCACTTCTTTGTTCTCATTCCTTTATCTAAGTCTTTGAATAGATTAGGTAATTTTTCCTGGAAGTGGTAATTTTCTTTTAGTCATTTTTATGGTGAGTAAATTACAATATAAAAAGTCAAGAGCTTTATATAAGTCCAAAACAAATTCTAAAATGAGGCTAAGAGATTTTTCTATACTGCTACACAAAATTATTTAAGTGCTAGAACAAGAAACGCTTAAAAATGGTTCTAAAAAAATATAGGAAAGCAAATATATTGTCAGTATTAATCCACAGAAAGTTTGTTGGTCAGATCTGTATCCTTATACTTATTTCTATGAATTTTGTTTGTAAAGAAATGATTTTAGTTTTATAGAAACACTTTTATGTAGAGAATTCGTGGAAAATAATTTTTAAAAAATTGTTGTTGTAAAAAAAAAAATGTTGAGATATGCATAACAGAAGTTGGTTACATGGAGGTCCTACTGTAAATATTTATGTAAACTATTTCTTTTTTTAAGCTCAAGTGTAATTTGATTAATTTACCTAGTAATTTATGTTTTTATTACTTATATTTTTTAACCATTGGTTTTGGTTTATTTATCTAGTCTTCTATTACGGTCTTTCTTGTTCTTTATATGTTATACTTACTTTACTTTATTGCTCATGTATTCAAAACTTCAATATTGAATTCTTCCTTTTTTTGTTTTATTTTTAGATTAATCTAATTAAATGGCCATAATTTTGCTAACATTGTCATATTTATAGAAACATGCATGCAAAATTATTGAAAAGAAAATAACAATGTGTATTTGTACTACTTTTTAACATTTTTCTAGAATACTCGCTATCAGATCATGTTTAGAGAACACTGATTTAGCCAGAGTCTAGCTATTGGAAAGAATACTTGCTAACAGATTATGTTTAGAGAACTATGATTTAGCCAGAGTTTAGCTATTAGAAAGAATACTCGCTCACAGATCATGTTTAGAGATCTATGATTTAGGGAGTCTAGCTATTGGAAAAAATACTCGCTAACAGATCATGTTTAGAGATCTATGATTTAGCCAGAGTCTAGCTATTAGAAAAAATACTCGCTAACAGATCATGTTTAGAGAACTATGATTTAGCGAGTCTAGCTATTGGAAAGAATACTCGCTCACAGATCATGTTTAGAGAACTATGATTTAGCGAGTCTAGCTATTGGAAAAAATACTCGCTAACAGATCATGTTTAGAGAACTATGATTTAGCGAGTCTAGCTATTGGAAAGAATACTCGCTCACAGATCATGTTTAGAGAACTATGATTTAGCGAGTCTAGCTATTGGAAAAAATACTCGCTAACAGATCATGTTTAGAGAACTATGATTTAGCGAGTCTAGCTATTAGAAAGAATACTCGCTAACAGATCATGTTGAGAGAACTATGATTTAGGGAGTCTAGCTATTGGAAAAAATACTCGCCTACAGATCATGTTTAGAGAACTATGATTTAGCGAGTCTAGCTATTGGAAAGAATACTCGCTAACAGATCATGTTTAGAGATCTATGATTTAGCCAGAGTCTAGCTATTGAACAGAATAGCACATCTAACTACTGGAGATATATTAGTAGGATTCTTATAAGAGAGCATGGCTAGGTAAAAAGAGCATGGCTAGGTCAATAATGAAGTAGTGATACTTTAAGACGAACTAAGCATGCTCTCACTTGTTTTAATCTCTAAACTTAACCACTACAATAAAAGTAAAACTAAACTACATTAAAATGTTACTAACAACTAAAATGATTATTATAATAGTCTTTTTTAGACTAGTATATATTAGAATAACTTTTAATTTTGTATATTAATTTATCTTATACCACCATGGAATCCTATAATAACTAATAATATAAATCTTATAAATGATTAATCAATCCTATTAATAATTATTTATAGGATTGTTATTATCTTTTATTGAGACATGTTCCTTGCCTCTTTCTAATGAAAATTTTATTATTATTAAGGAATAGCTGTAACCATGAGGTTGGTGGTTAGCTTACTCATAGATCGGCTAAAACCGAATTCATATACCGATATATTTAATGATGCTTTGAATCCTAGAGGTGATACATGCTCACACTAATGATTGCATCAAGTAAAACTAATGTAAACTATTAAATTATTATTGTAAACTATTACCCAAAGAGATAAATAATTTTTCACACAAATTAAAGCATAAATGTTACTTCTTTAGATTGTTAATCTCCGTTGTTTTGTTTTTTTTGTAGAATATACATGGGTTATACATTCCTTTCTCTAAATGATAAGGCAAAGGTATGTTTAGTCCAATGTACTTTGGGACAAAGGAATAGCACACACTGTTTTTATGATTGGAGTTAAAGTCTAAAGAAGAACATTTAGTACACCTTTAGATTGTTACTCCTTTCTGTTTTTTATAAGGGGAGTAACAGTCTAAATAAGTGGCACATAAACATAGGTCAATTTGTTGATTTGGACATAAAAGAAACAGCAAAAAATAAAATAATAATAACAATTGATAAAAAAGAAAAACTAAGTAAAGAATTAGAAATTTACTATTTGTCTTTTTTATTAGTAGCATTATTTTAATTTAAGGAACTTCAACTGTTTACAATTGTGAATAATTTTTCCCATCAATTCTAACATAAACTTATAATGATAATTTGCTGGGTCATTTTTTTTAACGTTGTTCAGAAAATCTTTTCAGCTTGCTGGTAAATAAGATTACTTTGTTGGGTATTGTAATCTACTTATATCACTAGTTTATTATTATTTGTATGTGCTCATGTATATAGGTTTTTTTATTACCATGTTTTTCATATTTGTAGATGCACCTTGAATTAAAATTGCTTGTTTTAAACGAATATTTTTATTTAGTTAGTTATAATATTTCTATAAGTAAGAACTCTCCAAATCTTATGAATTTTAAATTAAATACATAAAAAAAACTTATTTAAAACTATGGATTTTCAAGTTAGATTTATTTAATTTATTTATTTTTAGTATATTCAAGCGGTTAGAAAAAAATATGGCTTGTAAATCAATTGTAATATAATTATTTAATAATTAAAAAAAATTAGTTATCCTTGTTTAGTGCCTTAGTAAAAAAGAAAAGTTTAGTAACGAAGTGTCTCTGTTTCTAAATTAATCATTTGAAATGTTATTTATCTAATATTAAATCGTTATTAAATAATGTTATCAAATATTATTGATAGATCTAAGATTATATTGTTAATTTGATTAGGTTTTAATCATTTTATTAAGTTGTAAACGTAAAAGTGTTTAAAGTTTACGTAAAATTAATTTTTTGAAGATTCCACGGGCTGGAGGATTGATATAGAAAATATTCTCAGGCTTTATAATATTAATGCTAGAGATATTGAATTATTTTTCGTATGCTTAATTGTGATAAGTGATAAGAAATGGAGAAGAATCATCTTTGAATGAGGGAGATTTGAAAAAATTAGCACAAGGAATGTATAAGATCTGTAATCGTATTTTAATTTTATTTGAATGGAATTTTATTGTGTAAAGAAATATTCAGGTAGTTGTTTACATGTTGTATTCACTGCTTTATATTAGTCAGCTTAAAAGTGATGCATAGTGTACAGTTGAATAATTTTAATGGGCGCTATAGCTATACTTTTATTTTAATATAAAATACAGCCCTTAATCAATCCATGCATAAATAGCGTATATATATATA
>KZ651052.1:1181560-1200109 GCA_001010745.2 Gerris buenoi | reverse complement strand
GGTGGGGAGACAGGTACGATGTAGTGGGGACTGGCCGCGTAGCCTCTAGAACCTTTAGCTGTTAATCCACCTCAAAGTTGAAGATTTCTTACAGCGTTTTAAAAAGATGGTTTGGATACAACTTCTTACGGGTCCGCTAAAGAAAGGCCATAGATGAATGAGCCAGCGTGGAGATCCGCAAGCTGTGAACCTATCTAAACTATATTATAGATTCAAATATAAAAAAATAATTTTTGGCTCCATACTTTAGCTCTTTAAATTCTGGGTGTATATGGTATATGAAAGTAAAAATAAACCCTAAAATGGAGAGGTGAAAGGAAAGAGTGGAGGGATTAAAGATTAAGTAAGTAAAGATTACTGGCTTGAGAAGTACTTCCAAGAAATTGAGGGATTAGGTAATTCTTAATATAAATTGTATGTTTAAACTACTCCAGATTGTTAAAACCCTTAGAAGGGGTCTTTAAATTTAAGTTAAAATTTCAAAATATTCACTTCAATAATGGTGTAAGATTATTTAGTCAGGTATGAAAGTTCTTTTTAATTCCTACCAAATTATTGCGATCGATAACGCAATACAGTAGTCTGCACTTATCTACAGTCTACACTACTCGCTAACAAGAGCCCAAGATACATTCCGAAAATCAAAAGAAATTATACAGAACAAGTACAAGCTCCTGTGTGTGGTGTGTGCGTCGAAAATAACTTAATTATATTGTAGAGAGTGGAACCAAATTTAAGCCCAAGACTACCTAATTTAATTTATTATTAAACATATTATTTGTAAATTATTTTAACAGATGATGGTTTTCATCAATACCTCGAATAATCGACATAATATACTTTAAAAAGGACCGGTGTCATTCCGCTACCCGTTCAAAAAACTTTAGTGATGCATGCGCCTCACAATTTGTATGTATTCCCTATCATATTGTCCTATCAATGAAATAAGGAGTTAACGCCTAGAGGTTAGAAATTAATTTTAACAACAAACCTATGAGTACAGAATACCTTTTCTAGATTCAAAATAGTTGTCACTTATGCATTATGCACCTAGGGAGTAAAAGCAAGCCTTTATTCTCTGAGCGAATAAGTTAGTTCTTAAGGCGAAGCCGAAGGAACCTTGGTCTTTAAATCCCGAGAAGAAGCCGTGAGAATTAGACTGTAGCCAAGGGAATTATAACTTTACTCCCAAGGTACCTACCTACAATATTTTATCCCCAGTAGAGAGGAAATTCATCTTCATCCATTGCGCATAGGTCTTATTTATTATCTTAATAAATAAAAATAACTGTTAGCACTTATAATAGCAGATATAAGATATTCAATATTAAAAACAAATAAAAATTGCCATTAAACTCAAATAGAAGGTTATTTAACTGA
This sequence comes from Gerris buenoi, assembly GCA_001010745.2. NCBI lineage: Eukaryota > Metazoa > Arthropoda > Insecta > Hemiptera > Gerridae > Gerris > Gerris buenoi. The sequence goes on along the minus strand of KZ651052.1, from coordinate 1,198,729 downwards.
AGGTTTATACAATGATAAGTAATAAGTGTAAATTACAAATAAGGTCGAAAAAGCAATGTCGCCAACCTGATTTCAACAACTTCAATACATTAGCCATTCATTCTCTACTATTAATAAAATAAAAGTAGATAATCTTACTTTTTCTCCCTACATTTGGAATTCAGGGAGGAAAAGACTTACTTTATTCTTTCTGAAGTAATCCAAAATTATAACTTTTCCTCCCTACTGGAATAAATTTTCCTTCTATGTGGACTTAGTTCATAAAGACTTCTCAAGATTGACAAAGACCAAGTGGACCTCCATTTTAGCCAACATTTTTTCGGAAATTTGTCTATATTAAACGAGCGGTTAAGCCCACGGCAACGGGCTTCATTTTGTATTTATTAAAAAGAAGTAACATTAAGTAAATCATTTAGATATCTATTCAGAGAAGTTATTATGTATATCTATTTAAAGATCAAGAAATCAAAAGAATATTTTTATTGGAATAAATGTGGTTGCCCTAGATTAGCAATAACAAATCATCCTCTCTCAATTATAGTTAAATATTATGATCTAAACATGAACACCCGCCGTAAATGTAAAATCCTCAGACATTTTGTCTTGAACTAAATAATGCAGCTGAACAACTCGTTTCATACAGGTTTGTTTTTTTACAAAGCGTTTATACATGGTAGACTCAACGTGCCCTAGAAAATACAAAAGAGTGGGATGTGGGGAGTCATGACATTGAGTATTTTATCCATTTACGTAAATATTTAATTACCTATGCATCTCTCTCTCTCAATATTGGCAACTAATGTTTCCAGTAATTATTTAATATCTCCGGTTCTAATCAATATTTTCCAATAAAAAAAAATTCTAGTATACGCCACATGTTAGTGCACATCAATGTATACAAAGAAAATATGTGTGAGGCTCTTACGCATTAGAAGTGAAACTTAAGTTCTAGAATGCATTGCTCTCTTTCATTTTTTGACGAATTTNGTTCTTTATTCAAATCTACAGTTTTAGTTCGAGTTCGATGAAAATTTGCACTCTTGACCTTTAAAGTAAGGGGAAGGTCCCTGTCTACATGAATTTACGAAATTTAATTTTTGGTACACTGCGGTACAGGGTACAAATGTCAAAGTAATGAAAACCGTTTATGATGCATACTGTTGAAAAGCTCTAAAAGTACTGTAATTGTTGTTATGTACATTTTAAAGGGGGCGGGGGGTAAATGGAAAAATATATGTATATCTATGCATATAAAACTAATGATTATTGTAACTGTACATTTATCCGATTGGGCTCAAATTTTGTATTTTCACTGAATCAGTGGTCTTGACAACGAATTTGTTTAGAAAATTTTATACCTATTTTTCTGTGTGTCAGTCACGTCCAAATAGCTGAATATATTTTGGTGGTTCTTGGGTACAATCTTAAACTCAATTCTGAGGGTGATTTAGACTATAAAACGTGTTGGTAGCTTTATATCGGGCGGAGAACGGGGCTTTTAAAANTATTACCTTTAGCTGTTAATCCACCTCAAAGTTGAAGATTTCTTACAGCGTTTTAAAAAGATGGTTTGGATACAACTTCTTACGGGTCCGCTAAAGAAAGGCCATAGATGAATGAGCCAGCGTGGAGATCCGCAAGCTGTGAACCTATCTAAACTATATTATAGATTCAAATATAAAAAAATAATTTTTGGCTCCATACTTTAGCTCTTTAAATTCTGGGTGTATATGGTATATGAAAGTAAAAATAAACCCTAAAATGGAGAGGTGAAAGGAAAGAGTGGAGGGATTAAGATTAAGTAAGTAAAGATTACTGGCTTGAGAAGTACTTCCAAGAAATTGAGGGATTAGGTAATTCTTAATATAAATTGTATGTTTAAACTACTCCAGATTGTTAAAACCCTTAGAAGGGGTCTTTAAATTTAAGTTAAAACTTCAAAATATTCACTTAAATAATGGTGCAAGATTATTTAGTCAGGTATGAAAGTTCTTTTTAATTCCTACCAAATTATTGCGATCGATAACGCAATACAGTAGTCTGCTCTTGTCTACAGTCTACACTACTCGCTAACAAGAGCCCAAGATACATTCCGAAAATCAAAAGAAATTATACAGAACAAGTACAAGCTCCTGTGTGTGGTGTGTGCGTCGAAAATAACTTAATTATATTGTAGAGAGTGGAACCAAATTTAAGCCCAAGACTACCTAATTTAATTTATTATTAAACATATTATTTGTAAATTATTTTAACAGATGATGGTTTTCATCAATACCTCGAATAATCGACATAATATACTTTAAAAAGGACCGGTGTCATTCCGCTACCCGTTTAAAAAACTTTAGTGATGCATGCAGGGGTGCCCAGAAGTAGGTTTCATAGCGCAAGTTGCGCACTGAGAATTTTTGGGGGGGATTTTTTTTTTTTCTTCTTTATATTGTCTGTCTGTATTTNAGGTCGGCTCAAATACCGTACAGTTCGCGCGAACGCGCAATCCGTCCCATTTGTAAACAACCGCGAAATTTACCTCATTGTTTGTTATAGTTTAATGTTTGTTAAATTTAAACAATAATTTCGATTGTATTTGTGCTTTGCTTACCAGCTATCGTGAAGTGCTATTACTTTTTTGTGCTTTTTTTGAACTACTCTGTCTTTGTTACGCCCCTTTATTTATCATTTTAAAAGTGCCTTTTTTTATTGGATTATTTCTTCTATGAACACCATATCTCATTCTCTACAAGAGATATCATTTTGGTACAGTAATATCTCTCTTTTATGTTTAATATTTTTAAGAATATGTATAGTTACTTAGAATTTAAGTTACTATTCTAGAATGCTGAGTAAACATCAGAGTTTCATTCTCTATGTTTTTGTTTCTAATATGTTTACCATTGTTTTGAGGAGGAAGTAAATCGTAATGTTTTATGTCATATAAAGCATCATATATATACATTTTAAATATATTTAATAATCTAGTTTATATACCTTCTTTATTCTTCAAGTTTCTTTTATTTACTATTACTATTTTAAAACGAATTGAAAACACCATTGTATCACTCATTCATTATTAAACATTACCCGTCAAAATCATGTTCTCGAGAAACTATTTTGATCATTTAAAAATATTACATCAAAATAATTTTTAAATTCGCCCATATTTATAATACGGGTTGTGACTTCTTTACAATGTAACCAAACATATTTTACGAAGGTTACAGAAAAAATAAATACGAGTATACGACAATTTTCATTACGATATTATCGGATCTACAAAAATGTTTAAGAGTAATGAATTATTTTTATAATTTGTTTCAAATTTTAAATGTTTTAATCCACTAGTCATTACTAGGTCTGTGTTTTAATTTGTTTTGAAATTCTCTGTTATCAAAATAAAACAACACTGGTTTGCCAAATCTAAAACAAACGTTAATTGTGTGCGTGTCTGTCTTTGAAATGGAATAATATTTTTTGTTTTATTTCTTGTCTTTTCTCTAGTGGAATAAAAAAACGTTCATGGTATATTTATAATATTTTAAGGTTTACAAAGTGGCACTTCATTTATCTCGTTTTATTTATTTAGTGTCATTATAGTACGTTTAATTAAAAATGCAATGTTACTGCTCAAAATTGCTTTTCTAAATTTGATTCAATTTATTTTTTATACCTTTTAAATTATTTAATAACATTAAAAAAAATTGATTCAAAGAAAGTGCATTATACTAAAACAAGTTATATGGAAATAAAGGTGAAAGTAATTAATTTTCATCGTAATTTGTTGGGAAAATTAAATTACTTAAATCTCAAATTAATATGATGTTAAGGAAAGGGGCAGGGCGAGAATTTTGATTGCCTTTCCTCAGATTCAGATTTACTTTAGTAAACCAACTTGCTTTATAGAACCTGCTGTAAGATCAAAGATAATTCCAAGGTAAAATGCAATTGAAGCGTTGCTTAACAAAAACCAAATTCTTTAACTCGATTATTATAAATTTGTCTTCATTTTATTTCATAAGGATTTCTTATCGTTTTCTCACGATAAAAATCCTTTTTTTAACGTTGCTCTCGTTGTGAGATGTTGTATCCGGGCGTGTTATGAGATTGTACCGGGCAAACCTCAAAAGCACCGTGTCTTAGATGCGGTATTGTTGTCGACTGTTTTTGTCTTCGTGATACACAAGACCCCGAAGTATAAAAGGAATAAAAAAAAGGAAGAAATGTAGGTGGGCCTAGCGGGTGGAATCACGGTGGAATGTCTTAAGGGTTGTGCCTTGTGAAGCTCCTGAGGAACGTTGTGTTCAAGAAACCATGGTGGGGAGACAGGTACGATGTAGTGGGGACTGGCCGCGTAGCCTCTAGAACTCTAGACTCCAGTCTGATACACCGCTTGGTTACGCGCGTTTAGGTCGGCTCAAATACCGTACAGTTCGCGCGAACGCGCAATCCGTCCCATTTGTAAACAACCGCGAAATTTACCTCATTGTTTGTTATAGTTTAATGTTTGTTAAATTTAAACAATAATTTCGATTGTATTTGTGCTTTGCTTACCAGCTATCGTGAAGTGCTATTACTTTTTTGTGCTTTTTTTGAACTACTCTGTCTTTGTTACGCCCCTTTATTTATCATTTTAAAAGTGCCTTTTTTTATTGGATTATTTCTTCTATGAACACCATATCTCATTCTCTACAAGAGATATCATTTTGGTACAGTAATATCTCTCTTTTATGTTTAATATTTTTAAGAATATGTATAGTTACTTAGAATTTAAGTTACTATTCTAGAATGCTGAGTAAACATCAGAGTTTCATTCTCTATGTTTTTGTTTCTAATATGTTTACCATTGTTTTGAGGAGGAAGTAAATCGTAATGTTTTATGTCATATAAAGCATCATATATATACATTTTAAATATATTTAATAATCTAGTTTATATACCTTCTTTATTCTTCAAGTTTCTTTTATTTACTATTACTATTTTAAAACGAATTGAAAACACCATTGTATCACTCATTCATTATTAAACATTACCCGTCAAAATCATGTTCTCGAGAAACTATTTTGATCATTTAAAAATATTACATCAAAATAATTTTTAAATTCGCCCATATTATAAATACGGGTTGTGACTTCTTTACAATGTAACCAAACATATTTTACGAAGGTTGCAGAAAAATAAATACGAGAATACGACAATTTTCATTACGATATTATCGGATCTACAAAAATGTTTAAGAGTAATGAATTATTTTTATAATTTGTTTCAAATTTTAAATGTTTTAATACACTAGTCATTACTAGGTCTGTGTTTTAATTTGTTTTGAAATTCTCTGTTATCAAAATAAAACAACACTGGTTTGCCAAATCTAAAACAAACGTTAATTGTGTGCGTGTCTGTCTTTGAAATGGAATAATATTTTTTGTTTTATTTCTTGTCTTTTCTCTAGTGGAATAAAAAAACGTTCATGGTATATTTATAATATTTTAAGGTTTACAAAGTGGCACTTCATTTATCTCGTTTTATTTATTTAGTGTCATTATAGTACGTTTAATTAAAAATGCAATGTTACTGCTCAAAATTGCTTTTCTAAATTTGATTCAATTTATTTTTTATACCTTTTAAATTATTTAATAAAATTATAAAAAATTGATTCAAAGAAAGTGCATTATACTAAAACAAGTTATATGGAAATAAAGGTGAAAGTAATTAATTTTCATCGTAATTTGTTGGGAAAATTAAATTACTTAAATCTCAAATTAATATGNAATTAAACACCCCGTAGCGAAGCACGGGTATTCAGCTAGTTTGATATATATCCTTAAAATATTTATACTTATACTTATTATTATATTGAACCCCCTCTAAATGGATACACCAGAAGGATATAATATGTATACCTATTATGTGTAAATCAGTGCAAATAAACCCTAACAACAAAGTTAAGTAAACCAATGTAAGTAAGTTTTTTTTGTAATTAAAAATAGAGATTCATGTAGGTACACAGTACACATTTTTTTCTATTTAAAAAATAACATACTCTTAATTTCTAGTTCAATAAATCCTTAATAATATAATAAATTAAAAAGAGATTTTCTTGGAAATTTAGAAATCATTGGCGTGTTAATGGTTATAAAATCATGTTTTGAATTAGTCTGTCCAAAAACATAAAACTATTCTCAGAAATGTTTCTTTCTTTTTTTTTTAAACAAGCTTCATAGAAAATTAATTATGTTTCCTAAAGTGGTTCTAATCCTTCCTGTTTTACTTTTTTTCAATAGAAAAATAGAATAATTGACTATCCTACTGTGTAAAAATAATTGTTGACACTTTTTTTTAATCATAAGACCTATGTCTCTCTTCGCTCTGCTATGATGCCTTTATCAATATCCCGTACTTCAATAACTTTCAAAGAGTAGGAGTCATTGTAATAGGTTTTTTTTTTATTACTAATAATAAAATGATCTTTTTATTATTAGTTATTGATTATAGTTATTTGTATTTTTATTATTGATTATTTTTTCTTAATTCTTAAAATAACAATTTATTATTTAAATTTGTCTTATAACAATAACAATGACCGTTATAACAATAACGGTGATAAAAATGTTTTTATGTAGTATATAAATCCCAAACGTATTTTTTAAACGGACAAAAATTGCGAGATCTTCATTGACGACTATAGAAGGGTTACACTTTAATTAAAAAAACCTTAGTCACTAATTTATATTCTTATTACAATTCGGATTGTCTTTTGAGAGTTCGGGAAAATCGAAAAAAAATGTAGAGGGGAGCTAATGAGATCTCTGGATTTTGAATTCGAGAAGGCCGGGCTAACTAGGCAAATAAAAGTGTCTTTGGATCCACCCTTCCCCCAGGCATAGTGGCTTTAAGGCCAAAAGTTAATTACTAATTGTAAAAAGAGTATAGTCCTTAGTTTAATCTACAATGAATGAATATTCAAAATAGATTTAGGGATTAATCCAGGGGTGTAATAGTGCCGGAACGGCGGAAGTTTAACTTACGTCGTTATTAAACTGTATTTTTTCCGTTAAAGTAGACATAGTTTTGTTACTTTATCATTAATCATGCCTTGGGTCCTATGGTAAATTTTACCTCTAGCATGCATAAAAACGCGGTTTTAAAGGCTACATTCACCAAAATTTTCCGGCCCGGACCCCCGGCTTTCCGGTAAACTGAAAAATTAGTGAGTGCACCACTGATTGGCCACTCAATTGGACCACTATATTAGACCACTAATTGGCTGTCAATAATAAACTGATGACCAATTAAAAAGGTAGAAAACTGTCAGTATCAAAGGTTTGATATTGTGGTTTGACTATATGAAGTTAAATATAAAGTGTTTTATTCACGATTGGCCAGGTGTCTCTTGGCTGAGTACTTGATGCGTCAAGTAAACTCAGGAAATGCTGCAGGTGGTTGTTTTGCTAACAGGTTCAAATAACAATAATAATTGTTTGTTTTGTTTCTTCTATTATTATTATTAAGGGAACGTCTAAGTTGTCTTAAAGGCCCCCATACACGGTTAAAATGTTTGTGCAAACAAAATGTTTGTGTTGTGTTGTGTTGTATTAGCGGAGACATTATGACCGTGCGCTAAATTTTCGACTGCGCTGAATTTTGCATCAATTATACCTCTGTATAAGATAAAGATTTTTTATTGAATTTCGTTTTGATATCTGCCGCCATTTTAAAAATATCGAGTTTTGAACTTTGAAACTTTAACGCTAAATCATTTCGGAAGTATATCGTCAATTTAACTGAAATTAGCATAAATTATACCTTTCTATAAAATAAATAATTCCTGTATATTTGAACTTAATATCTGCCGTCATTCTGGAATTATTTGATATTACGTATAAGTTTTTTTTGTGGCTTTGTAATTTGTAATAATGAATTCAAAAGTTTAAAAAAATAGTTCATAATATCTTTTTCTATTTTCGACAGTGATATCGTAAAATCGTAATATTATATTAGCTCTTTCTATTATTTTTGGGGAAAAATAAATACTCTATTGGTTGTAGTTTTAGAGAGCGTTGGTATGCCGAGTTTTTTTTTTTGCATCTCCTGAGACCTCTTTTTATATTTCTAAACCTTCAACTACCTAATGAGTGTTTTTTGTGGAAACATGGGCATCGTCTCGCATCTCTTTTGCACTATCCGGTTGCCCTTTTTACCTTGATTGTTTGATACCTGCCTGTAAAAAAAAAATGCAGACAGACCCTTCACGGCTACGAAAATAATTTTAAACTTTTTTGGGGGAAAGATTGCATTTTTAAAAAACCAAAGACAGGACTGATTTCAAAATGATTTGAGCCCCCCATTGTTAAGTTTGATAAGATAAAAAGATAAACCTGTATTTTATTTCTTCAATGACATTATTTAAATGGAAAACTAGTTTTTTTACTTACGTACTTTTTTTTATCGAAGGTCAAGCACAAATTTTAATTGTATTATCTTTAATAACGGTCAGGTTCAAAATATAACCCCCGAGCTTTTGAGATATGCCTTCAGGGAAGGTAGTTTCGATCTAGGAATCTTTATAATTTGCTTTCTACTTCAATTGTATAGTTTCAAGGTTGAATTTTGGCCTCAAATGTCTATTTCTTTATTTGATTTTATTGGAGTGGTTTGGCATTAAAGATATTTAGCATGAGAACAAACGAAAGAATTATTAGCAAGAGAAATATGTACGAAGAGACTAAATAAATAGAAATTAAATTAGCATTACACGAATTCACACAAGTTTTAAGCATCTAGTCAGCCTGACAATGAGACCCAAGAACTCTGAGACCTAAAACTCTAGTAAGACACGTAGTCTAAAGTTAACTATTACAATTACCTACTCTAAGAATATAAAACTACACATGCAATAATTTATAATACTTGTATCATAACATTTGTTGGTTTTGATGCCAAATCCTTTATTAGAAGACGACCAATTTTAAAGAACAATCTCCTTTATGATAACGATAACGAACTGTTTACTGTTCTGTTTTGTTACATTCTTTTGTTTTGTTTACTTTTACTGTTTACTTTACTGTTTACGATAGTGTTTACTTTTCTTGGTTCCTTTGACTGTTTTGAGTGTGGAAATTAATCAAACACAAAAGGGTTTTTTTTCATTACTAAACCATTGTTGTGATTGTCAGTTCAGTAAGAAGTTTGTTTTACTTCATATCCTGTTACGAACGGTAGTCAGTACTGCAGATAAGTCATCACAAGGTAATTTACGATGTAATGTAAGTTACTGGTAGAGTTATGCTTCGATGTGTTTTAGAAAGGACTAAGGCGTGAATATTTTTACATAAGGATTGAATTATCTCAAATAGGGTGTTTGGAAAGTTGTTCTTATTGTCTGTCTGGATCGAGGATCTGTCAGATAAATCGATGATCTCATTTTTCGATATCCCCTTACAATATAAATTATCCTGAAATAGACTAGAGCCTATCATTTTCAGCTTCAATATAATTTTCTCCAGTTTAAAAAAAAAAAAATAATAATAAAAAAATAATCGTAATATTTTCGTTTATTTTGTTTTTGTTTTATTAAGTTGATATTATTTAGTATAAAAAGTAAATTAATCTATGTAACAATTCATGAATAATAGATGACATTAAACTATTTAAATAACTGATAATAAATTTTAATTAATCACATAATCTCTATTTAATTTCTTAAAAAATTCAGAATTAGTCCTATATTGCCCCTTGATTTAAAATTGCAAAACTTTGTACCACGCACCGGTTTAAAATCATTTTACTTTTTTTTTGTGTCCAAATAAATTTATTTTAAAAAATGTCTCGTTTGTGCAGACGCGTGAGCCTAAACTCCTGGGGCAATATCGAAAACATTTAGCACACATATTAAGAAATTTTATGAAATTGAAAAAATGAAGATGAATAATATGGATTCTATTACTGGATTTTAACATTATATCAAATCATTTTAGCATCCTATCATTAACTGTTCAGCTACTTGCTTAATGGTGTTTAGTTTGGTATAAAGAATTAAAAATTTTGTGTTATATGTTATAAGTGTCAATAAAATTTATTGAGAGGGTTCTTTCAGATGTATCTAATTTATTATTAGTCTTGCTAATTTTTTATTATTATAATTTTTAAATGTAATATTCCAGGAGATAGCGTGCAAAAAGAGTGTCTCACATACACAAAGCTAGAATGTTGGATAATTGAACCTTTTGGTGCTTTTTAAAAATATGTGGTTGGCTAAGTTCGCCTGCTGGACATTCCTTGGCAATTGGTACTAAAAAATCTGGCAGAGTGGCAATTTGGTGGACAATGCTATTTTCATGAGTCTGAGTAAAAAATTAGTTAGTAGACCTAAATACAAGTTGATGTTATTTGTCATTTAATACGTTAGTGATTTAAATATATAGTCCAAATCAATAAGTGACCACCTGTGTGACAAACTAACAACTAACATCAACTTGAATTTTGTACTCAGGATCTTGAAAATCACATTGTCCGCCAAAATGGCCGCTTTCCATCGGTTTCTTTTCTCAAATTCCTTTTGCCAAACGATGTCCCGGAGACGAACTTAGCTGATATTCTTATAAGGCACCAAAAGATTAACTTATACTCAAAAAAAATCTAGTTAGTCAGACACTTTTTCTCCTTGGCTACAATAATACATTTATTAAACAATATTTAAATATAATTAGGTTAATATCACTCCTTTTTTAGAAATGTGCTAATTAACTGTGACAGTTTTTCCATGTTAGGGATTTTTAGAAGTAATTTCTAAGGAATAAAATAATATTTATAATGGGATTAGCAGATTGCCTGAGATCGCCTTGAGGTGAAGTGATTGTTTTTTGTTTCTTTAAATTATTGTTTTGTTTAAATAGTTGATTGTTATTGTTTCAACAGTTTTGTCTAGTTAGATTTTACCGTATTGGAGTTTTAAACTTGGAGCCGAGAGGTGTTTAATAACTATTATTGCTCTCCGTTATTCTCTATATTGAGTATACAATCCCGTTGTATTTTTTTATTAATTTATTATCCGTTATATCTGAAGAAAAATAATTATTATTGATGTGTTGGCTGGTTGTAACTGTATTTGCTGTTATTTTTTTTTTGCATTTGCCACTTCTACAATGCGAGATTAATCTTTTAAAGATTATTAAGTATTCACTGAAATTATTTCTATTTGTTTTCTCCTGGTTTTCAAACCTGAAGTTTTTACTGTTCTTGGCAAAGCTCTTCGAAAGTCGCTTGCATTTTTTTTTTAATACGAGTTTTCTGCAAATCTTGCGGTGCCCTTGAAAATTAAATTCAGATCATTGCTCGATTTCTATAGCCCAGAGGGAATAGTTAGTTTATTATTTCGAAATTCTAAAGGAATCCATATTATATTCCTGTTTATCATTGTCATTAACCTTACGTATATCGTTTGCATATACGTCGGATCTCCGTATAACGAAATTGATGGTTCCAGAAAAATATCTTTGTTTAGAAATTTCGTTGTATAATTTTTATTTATTTTTTGTTAGAGAGAGAATAAAATGTATGGTCCTGCGAATATATTTATTCCGTACCATTTTCACCCGTTACAGAACTGCCTTCATCTACGTCTTAATACTTTTCTAGAGAATCTCTTGTCTTGATAGTTTTTAAATATCTCCACTTCTTTCGTATAGTTTAAATATTGAATCCCGATTTTTCAAAATTGTGGACACTGAACTCAGAGCGATTTCATATTCTAAAGAATTTAAAAATATATTATTTTTTTCTGAAAGTAATTTTCTTTTAGTTAATTTAAAATAGCGCTGCAAAAAGTTAGAGTTTTATGTAATGTGAGTAAACCACGCTGAAAAAAAAATCAAAAGCTTGATATATATGTCAAAACGAATTCTAAACTGAGAGAGTTTCTAAATACGAATTCTAAAAAAAGATTTCTTTGTACTAATTAAAGATGTTTCCAATTAAAACTAATCACAATAAATGTTTGTTGAAATAATTGGCACTTCTTTAGATTGTTACTCCCCTTATATAAAACAGAAAGGATTAACAAGCTAAAGAAGGTGTAAGGAATGTTCTTCATTACACTGTTACTCCCCTTATAAGAAACAGTGAAATATTCCTTTTTTCCAAAGCACATTGGACTAAACATACCTTTGTTAATACTTATTTTGACAAGGGAATGTATACATTAGTGTATTCTCTTATATTTTGTAAAAAATATAGGGGAGAAACAATTAAACAATCTATAAATACTATTATTACGAACATTACATAACTATGTGATACAAATTACTTGCTTTGTGGGTCATTATTAATATAAACAGAAAAGCAGAATATTATGCATTCCTTCGTCTAAATAACTATTAAGACAAAAGGATGTTTAGTCCGTATGTCCGTATTCCTATGTATATACTTTGAGACAAAGAAATCACACTTCTGTTTCTGTAAGGGGAGCAACAGTCTAAAGAAGAACATTTCCTAAACCTTCTTTACATTGTTACTCCCTTCTGTTTTTTAATAAGAGAAGTAATAGTCTGAAGAATTGGCCAAGTGAGAATTGTCGATCTAGAATGTGAGAAATGCTTACGACCAACCGAATAGATAATAGCTCAGAAATGCTGTGATAATGAGTAATAACTTAAAAATAATTATTGTGTATTGTTCTACTCCGTCAATTCTATACAATGGAGATTTACATAAAGAAACTTGTTTACATTATTTCATTTATGTTCATACAAAGCTACTTCTATGAGAAACCTTTCATTTAGAGTATTATATTGCCATTCCGGACATGAGAACTGCACAAAAAAAACTATATAATAATTTGTAAAAGCGCTAATTTAAGAATTATTCAAATTAAAAAAATTCATCTGATTAGTTATTATCACCGCGGATGCAAGATTTAAGGAAATGCAATATAACTATTTTTTACCTGTTGGCCTTTAAATTGGTTTTTTGTAGACGACCATGACATCTATCGTTTAGTTTACCGTCCTCGAATTTGGAATGTGATTAATCATACAGAGATTTGGACATGAAATTAAATTATTCTTATTCTATTACCAAAATTGGTTAACTTATCAAAGTTTATTTTATTATTATTTCTCGTGGTGAACTAACTGAATACTGCATTTTAAGATCACCATCTATATATATTTTAAGTTAAGTNTAGTGGTTAAATACTATTCTTGCCTTCACCCTTTCATCTTAAACACCATTAATCTTTTATCTCGAATAGCGCTTAATACCTGATATTGCTTAATATTTTACTGGCTCTGTTTAGATGCGTAGAAAGTGATTCTTTACAAACTTGTATTCGTTGCGCATGCGCGTTTCATAATTCCTCTTTTCTTCTGCCCTAGTGTGGTAAAAAAGAAGAATTCTTCACCTAACGCACGATTAGAGAGTTTGCTTACATTTAACAAAACTTATTTGCTGTTTGTTTAATTAAAGTAACTCGTTTTTAGTGAAAATGCATGTCATTATGACGAAAATGAGGAGAATAATGCGCTTCTCAAAATAATTAATTCGGAACAAAATACAACTAATGAAATAATGTTACTTTATCAAAAGAGAAATAAAAATTTACATATAGGAAGTTTATTAATTTTTTTTTTTTTTTTTTTTTAAAGTATTTTTTTATAAAATATAAAATAACGCTGCAAAAAGTCAAGAGCTATATGTAATGTGAGTAAACCATGTTCAAAAAAGTCAAGAGCTCTATAAACGTCCAAAACGAATTCTAAATTGAGACCAATGAGATGTCTTTGTACTAATCAAAGATGTTTCCAATTCCATTTTCAACTAAAACTAATGGAGGTAGAATACGCAAAATTATTAGAGTGCTGGTGCAAGATACTCCTAAAAAAATGGTTCTAAGAAAATTAAGCAGTTCAAAAATACCGTACAGAACGTTTGTCGGTTATGGATTTTTATCCTTATTTAAAAATGTATCCTTATTTAAATTTATCTTTATAAATAAAAAATTGTTTATATGAATTTTCTTCGATGTAGAGAAATTATTTTCGTTGTATAAAATCACTTTTTGTAGAGAATTCGTGGAACATAAACAAATTCATTGTATGCAGATTTTTGTTGTATATGTTAGTTCGTTCTAAGGAAGTTCTAATTATAAGTATTTGACTAACAACATTTAATTTCATTCTGTTTGTCTATATCTCGTATAAGGTTGTCTAACCTGAAGTTGTTGATATATTTTTTTGGTATTGTAAAATGTTGGTATTATTCAGTAATACTGTTAAAATGATTTTGTGTCCAGTGAAATAATTCCTTAATCGCCTCTTAATCGCCTCTTAATCGTTTTGTGAGATAAGCGACAGCTAAATGTTGATTTTATACTTTAAACTTTACACTTAAACAATAAACTAATCACGATATCATTTTTCCTTAATTAATTGGCACCTCTTTAGACTATTACTCCCCATATAAAAACCAGAAGGGCAGAAGGAAGTACCAATTTACAGAAGGTGTACGGAGTGTTCTTCTTTACACTGTTACTCCCCTTATAAAAAAGAAGTGTGATATTCCTTTTTTCCATAGTACAATAGACTAAGGTCTTCTTTTAAATAGAATAGTAGGTATGCATTTGTTCGTCTAAACTATTAAGACAAAAGGATGTTTAGTCCTATGTATATACTTTGTGACAAAGAAATGTCACACGTCTGTTTTTATAAGGGGAGTAACGAGTAACAGTCTAATAAAGAAAATTCCCTACACCTTCTGTATGTTGTTACTCCCTTCTGTTTTTTAATAAGAGAAGTAACAGTCTAAAGAAGTGCCCAAGTGAGAATTGTCGATCTAGAATGTGAGAAANACCTTCTGTATGTTGTTACTCCCTTCTGTTTTTTAATAAGAGAAGTAACAGTCTAAAGAAGTGCCCAAGTGAGAATTGTCGATCTAGAATATGAGAAACGCTTACGACCAACCGAATAGATGATAGCTCAGAAATGCTGTGATAATGAGTAATAACTTAAAAATAATTATTGTGTATTGTTCTACTCCGTCAATTCTATACAATGGAGATTTACATAAAGAAACTTGTTTACATTATTTCATTTATGTTCATACAAAGCTACTTCTATGAGAAACCTTTCATTTAGAGTATTATATTGCCATTCCGGACATGAGAACTGCACAAAAAAAACTATATAATAATTTGTAAAAGCGCTAATTTAAGAATTATTCAAATTACAAAAATTCATCTGAGTAGTTATTAACCGCGGATGCAAGATTTAAGGAAATGCACTAACTATTTTTTACCTGCTGGCCTTTAAATTGTGTTTTGTAGACGACCATGACATCTATCGTTTAGTCTACCGTCCTCGAATTTGGAATGTGATTAATCATACAGAGATTTGAACATCGAATTAATTATTCTTTTACAAAAATTGGTTAACTTACCAAAGTTTATTTTATTATTATTTTTCGTGGTAAACTTACTGAATTTTAGATGTTAAGATTCAGCACCATCATATATATACATATTTCAAGTTAAGTGATACTTGTATTGGTTTAAAGATTTTTAAGCTATGTAACATGAGTATATGTTAATAAAATCTCCACTAAAAGCAATTCGTTTTTTTAAAATTTATTACCAGGATTTCTTAAAATTTTGTTGTGCGATAGATGACTTAGTTGATGCACAGACGACAAACTATCGCAGTAGTGGTGAGTGAGAAGAGATTAGTGGTTAAATACTATTCTTGCCTTCACCCTTTCATCTTAAACACCATTAATCTTTTGTGTCGAATAGCGCTTAATACCTGATATTGCTTAATAATTTACTGGCTCTGTTTGGATGCGTAGAAAGTGATTCTTTACAAACTTGTATTCGTTGCGCATGCGCTTTTAATAATTCCTCTTTTTTCGCCCTATTGCGTTAAAAAAAGAAGAATTCTTCACCTTAACCCTCGATTAGCGAGTTTGTTTACATTAACAAAAATAATTTGCTATTTGTTTAAAAAGTAACTGTTTATATCGAGTTTTTAGTGAAAAAATAATTGATTTATGTCATTATGACGAAAACGAGGAGAATAACACGCCTCCCAAAATTATTAATTCGGCACAAAATACTACTAATGAATTAATGTCATCTTTATCAAAAGAGAAATACGGACTTATATATTGGAAGATTATTAAATATTTGTTTCCGTATTTATTATTAAAATCCAACAATCGTAGATAAAGTATACGGTACGCAACTCGAAAACTGCAATTTGCAGAATGTAGTGCTCTCAAATCTGCTTTGCAGATGCAAAATGCTACTTTCCGCACTAGACGCGTAATGTACTATAATTTACTTGGTTTTTATTTTACGTGAAAAGGTTATTGTATTCAGAAAATAGATGCGATAAAACTGGAACCGCCAGTTCTAACGAAATTGGATGGTTCCGTGTTTCATAAGGCATTATATGAGTTGAATGACCCGGCGGTGAGGAATATGAACTAGGATGGCCAACAGGTAGGCGAGGGAGTGGTCAGCGGTCATGGATGGAAGGCTATGAGGGCTAGCCATCATCCAACCTTACAAACATACGATTTGAATCAACTAATTAACATGTAAATCACATCTTCTACTTCATCTGTCTTCTCCTCCGTTGCGAAGATAAAATAAAGCTGTTTGATAACTTTGAATTATGCATTAATTATATCATGAACTCCAGATGTACATTTATGGTTTTCAAAATAAATTATAAGTAAACATTTGTTTTGACAAAAATAGGAAAATACTGCAGTACTATAATTTTTTGTTTCATAAAAAAATCGTCTCGTGCGTGAGGCTGGGACCTTACTATTATTCTCAATTATTGATTCTATTGACTAGTTAAATTTACATTTTTACTTATACATTTAATAAAATGTATTATATCTTATATTTTTTTCTATATATTGTTTAAATTCTGTTAAACTGTTACTCACGATTTTATATTAACCTTCAAATGTGGTATTAAAATGGAATATATAAAATACATAACACAGATACACATACATTATAATATATGAATAAATATATACGTAGAACTTACTTTAAAATCAATTATTTGTTACAATTAATGTTTTAATTGAAGTCATTTTAAAAGCATGCGATGTATTTGTCACAATTATTGATTTAATTGGGGGAGAAGGGCAGAAGGAAGTACCAATTTACAG